>CAJNDV010021224.1:149008-168495 GCA_905221635.1 Symbiodinium sp. CCMP2456
TACATATATATATATATATATTTGCAGATGTTTGTGTGTACGGGTGTGCATGTATGTGTGTATGCACGTACATTTGTGGGTCCTGTACGAATCTCGGACATGACCAAGGCCAGAGCGGCGAAGCTCAAACCCTGCAGCCCCCAGAACCCCCGGTAGCTTGCCATGATGCCTGCGGGTCAGAGATCAATATGCAGGTTGGAACTCGACGCAGCGGTTGCAGCCAGGACTCTGCAATTTCGTTGCAGATTCAGTCCACCCGAACCCTCCTTATCCTGTATCCGCCGGACCAAGAGAGGCCTGCATCCGCCGCAGAAAGCCCCACAGCTCTCTGATTGGACGAGGCAACCCAAAGCCGAGTAGGAGCCTGAATCTCGAAAACTCTCTAACTCAAAGCTTGATTCGTTCCTGGAATCCCGGCTATCCCTGGAATCTGAAGCTTCTCAAACTTCTCGGAGCTCCGAAGAAGCCTCAAAGCGGAAACACTGGCCTTGGAAAGTCCACCGGACGCCACCATCTCCGTCGCCAAGCGAGTGGCCTAGGGCTCGGCGGAGGGTCCTCCTTTGCTCTTCGCTGGGGAGTCCGAAAGGTAGCGTCTACGTGGCCCAGGCTTACCTAGCAGAAACGAGATAACTCTAGACTTGAGCGAAAGCACGATAACGTGGTCTTGCATCTACCTGAAGCAGTCTCCTGGGATCCTGGCAGTGCACGATCTTTTCACCAACCACGAGAAGGGAGTTGAAAACAGATCAAAGCAAGAGACTGGAAGACGCAACCAGCCCGATCATATAAATCATATGGAATGATACGTCACAATGTTGACCACAAGTGATACTAGCTGAGTCTCACAACTGCTCGCTGCTTTTCGAAGTGGGGCCTGGCACCGCCGAGCTTCCGACATCGTCGATGTCAGCTTCCGCACCCATCGTCGCCTGCCGCTTGAGCTTCAAAACTCCGAGATAGGTAGAGACAACTTGCATTCCCGAACATAGGCTTCACGGATTCGACTCGATTAGACAGTATGAAGCGTTCGGGAAACCGCCAGCTATAGCCTTTCAAGATATTTGGAGCGCCCCACCAGAATCCTGAAGAACCCTAAGCAAAGGGCTTGGCAAAAACGAAGCGTCTCGGGCACACCTGGCCCTTGCCAAGCACCAGCTCCTGCAATCGTCGAACAGAAACCTTTGTAGGCTGGGCTGACGCTTGATATCGGCCTCCGGGCTTTGCAATGGAGGAAGTGTCAACAGAAAGTGCGACTGCAAAACTTGGTGGCGGCAGATTAAGGAGCTGCAGAAGACAGCCCTGACTCCTGAATCGTGTCAACAATCCACAATACCCAACCCCTCCTAAAGATCCAGAACACAAGTAAGAACCCCCGCCCCTGTGAACCTCGCAGCTTCAGAAACAAAAGCCCTCGGAGCCAACATCGAAGAGACGGCTCCAGCCCTTCAAAGCTCCGTCTCCTCCGCTGCGCGCCCACCCATGTCGACCGCCAGCATAGCCAAGAGAATCCGCCGGGAGTGGGGAAGACGGCTGGTCTCAGCACAAGTCTTCGGTGTAGAGGGCTTCTGAGCAGACAACACTACAGTCACACAGAACGAACATATCTGTACAGGCTTGGAGGCTTCCGGGCGCTGATTTTGCAGCGGGGATAAGCGACAAGACCTTGTCAGAGTCGAAAGGGCTCTAATTAAACCCAAGCTATAGTTCGCTAAGCGCCCTCAACCTTCAGTCGTCCTCTGTAAAGATTTCTTAGTATCAGGGCCTTCAGGGAATAGGGCGTAGGGGCATATGATACTGTAGTTACGTGAGGAAAGACTTCACACTAGTATTTGTAATTATTCAGGCTGCTAGGCTAGCTAATTTAGGCAATTCGACTCTGAACCTTGAACGTCCTGACCGTAGCTGCCGTAGTTCAGCCCGCCTCGAGAAACCCTGTAACGACAGTTTCCGAGTCCGAGAAATCAAATCACTACCCCCGACACCTTGAACCCTGATCCCCCAATTCTAAGCCATTCTCCTTAAGCAGCCTTAGGCCACTGAACCCTGCGCCGTAAACTTCGGGATTGGAAAGCTGGAAAGAACAGAGCTGGCCTCTTCGGGATCGGCGAACTGCGTCACGCCGCCGGTCTGCCCTGAATGATGGGACGGTAAAGATATCTGTGAGAACCGAAAGGGGCGCTTGACACACTTACAAAGGCAAACACCTTTGGGATGGATACCCTGACCTTCTTCCTTCCTTACACTTGGCGAAACCAATGCGGAACCGCAAGGACTCGATTCTTCCATGTTGGTTTCAAGGCTTTCACAGAGCTCCGAAAGACTCCGAAACAGATCCCAGGCTAGATTTCGGGGGTTGTGTGGTTCAGATCCTTTAAAGCGGGCTCTTTCCAGTCTATCATGTGGGAGTTCGGAGATAGGGGACCCTATTTATGGATTCAGACCTCAAGATTCAGAAACGCTTCAGTCCAGCAAGCCGCATCGGGCCCTGAAAGCCCCGTGAAGCATGTTCCGTAGGATGGACATCACAGGATCCATGAGGCACTCTTCCTGGGAAGATTCTAGGGTTCACATTGGGAATTAGATCCCAAACTCCCAAACCCTAGCCCTAGGGGCCCTAGACACGTTAGATTAGAAGAGATGTTTGTGAGGTGCCTGGCTTTTGCAACTTTGCTGCAGCGGGGTGCACCTGCGGGAACGATGCTCACGTGGGCCACGGTCCGGAAGCCAGTGACACCTTGCACTTGCACCGCATGCCGCGACAATGCAAAACATCATCCACTGCAACCCTCCCAGGCTCGATTTCTCAACGATTTGCGATGGGATGGGCAGTTGAACTTCACGACTCACGGTACGGGACTCTTCATGGTTTTTCGCGTGGAAGGGTCTTAGTCCTTTTGCGAGCTTGCACGAGAGCGAAATGAAGAACGCTTTCCATGGCTACTGCTGTCGCTTTGCCATAAACGAATGTTGTTCTTTTAAGGAGTTTGAATGTGTTTACTTTGCAGTTTGCGGCTTCAGGAGAACATCGTTTCGCAACCTCCGTGTCGAAAACGGAGCGAGCTCACACGACCAACATCTACACCTGAGTCCCCAAATCTCCAGGGCCGCAACGTGCTTAAGCCCTAACCCCAAACCCCAAAGACCGATGGATGGTCGCGCTGGCCATGGTGGAGGTGATGGCCGTGGTGGTCGACCACTCTACAACTGCATACATCTCCTGATTGATACGAAAATGACGGACCTTCCCTGAAACACCACGGCTTTCCCTGAGCCCCGAAATCTGGCCGGGCCTTGCTCTCCCAGTGAGACCCGCATCACCTAACAAGTGCACCGCAGAGAGCGAGAGAGAGGGAGTCAAAGAAGGGGAAGAGATGAATTCAGAGCTTTGAGGGTAGCATCGGGCTGAGGAAATACACAGCTGCGAACCTGTGGAACCAGCCTTCATGAACCCCTCATAGCAAGTAAACAGCAAGACGAACACCAAGTGCCTTTTTGCTTGCCTGTGCATAATCAAGCTGTTGGGACGATTTAACGCAAGGACAGCTGCATCGCAGGCCTCATTCACCACGGCATGACCCGCCTGCGTGCGCAGAGTCTTGACGGGGGGTAGCGAAGTTGACGGTGATTGACGAAAGAAGCGTGATGAGACTGCCAGCGGTGAGCACAAGAACGATGGGGAGGCCTCGTGAAAGGCCGTCAGGTTCATCTCTGCCGCAGACTGATGGCGCCTGGACTTCATCTCCGATGCTTGGACGGAAGGGTCCTTGATGAGTCTAGCCGTCTGTAGCACATTAGTTCGGCGTTTCGGCTTCGGAAGCCATTGGCCGACTCGTCCCTATCCCCGACCCCGGACGCCGAAAGCTGCCACAATTGGCTGGGGCCGCAGCCCGGAAGGGAGGCCAATGAGCAACTTGCTGTAGGCCACCTGAGAGCCGACTGGCCGCCAGGCCAAGGCTCCCGTGAAATGCCTCTAAGAACGAGTACAAACCTCGAAGACTCTCTTGGGGGGCTCGTGGAGTCAGAAATTCGGGCTCTCCCTTGGGATTTCCAGTCGACAAGACGTCCAAAAATCCACAGCGTCGAGGGAAGAAGAGGACCAAGTGTTTCAGCGTCTTCTTTCCAAGGCTAAAAGCGCTTCATCTTTGAGATGCCCTTTGACTTCTCTTCGACTCGAAGTGCCCGAGCTCTAACGAAGCTCGCCCTCCTATGAGTTTGGGCGCGTTGACTCAGCTTTGGCTTCGATGATTGGGATTTGGAGAACGGCGTTAGGGTTTAGGGTTTGAAAAACACAGGACCCCGGGGGCTCGAGCATGCCTGGAGGTGCCTCTCCCCGACGCCGGCTGCACCTGCGAGGCTCGTTTAGCTGAAAAGCGCCTGAACGTAGGGATTTCCAGTCATAGCGGTACTGTGCTGTTGAGTACAAGCAGTACCGTCGGTATCACTTTTCAGCCTTCATTATGCTTTTGTTGCTTCCACTGGCGGCTGATGGTAGCACTTGGCAGTTGCGAGTTAACAGCTGCCCTCGCCGCCACCGTCAGATCATCCCAGCATCTACATCTACAACCCTTTCTCCTATCGAAGTCAGCCAGACTCTTCCCCTCAAGCCCAGCCCGCGGCCAAGCACGGAGCCTTCACGAGCTGCGGCCATGGCCGCCTGAATCGCAGGTCGCGCTCGGCTGGAAGTCTTCGCTTCGTTCCCACGAACCCAAACACAACCTTCTGGCGATCGCGGCCTCGTTGACCAGACCCGCCAAGTCGGCACCCGAGAAGCCGGTCGTCCGTTTGGCCCAGGCCATCCAATCCTGAAAAAAGGGGGGAGGCTCTGCCCTTCACCATGCTGCGTACATGCTCCTTTGCAGCGATGTCTTGCGGTGGCTGTTGTTGCTGCTGGCGGTAAGCGTGGACTGCATGGATTGATGTTCTTGTTACACGTTTTGTAACAAACAACACGAACGATGTGAACATCGTTTTGTTGCTTGTGGCTCCTGACGTTCAGGGCAGAGCCCGTCAGGTCGGTGCCTGACTTGGCCCGGGGATCCGGTGTCACAACTGCAAGATTCAAACCAAGGTATGTGCAAAGGATAATATGGATAATCGAATTATATTGACCGGGGTCTAGAGTCCCCGACGATTCAGGATTCAAGGATCTCCAGCTTCGTAGCAAAACACCTATGTAGGTACAGTAAGTACGCGTGTGCCGCACCCTACGCCACACCACGAAGACACCAACTATCCTCTAGGCCTTAAACCCGAGTGAAAGGATGGCCGGAGCCAGAGCTTGGGCCACCGGCTGGCGAGGCGGAGGCAACATCCGCTCCAGCTGGGCCAGGGATTGGGACTTTGGGCATTCAGGCCTTCCTCTCTTCCAGCTCCAGCTTGTGAACTGAACGGACGGTGCAGTGCTTCGGAAAACTCAACTGAATTTGCAAAACTTCTTCGCCGCAAGTTCGGTCGATACCCGGCACAGCTGACCCACCCCCCCGCCCACTGCGAAGCATGCTGTTCAAGCTGCGAGGATCGGAGGATCGACAGAGCAAGGATGCCTCCCTTGACCCTCTCTGTAGACCGTCTCTGAGCTCCTGGCTGAGTCGCTGGGATCCCGGTCTCTCCAGCACCAGGCGCTTGGCGTGCATCCTGAGAAGCCAAAGGCCGGTGGAGGGGGGGAAGCTCCAGAGCTCCTCTTCACATCCTCCGATCAGCGGCCTGGGCCTAGGCTCAAAGGGTCCAAAGGCTGGGCCTCAGGATCTGGAAGCGGCCCTTGACGTCGGGCAGTGGCACCGTGACCTTCCGGTCGAACCTGGCTCTGCGTGTACGGCAAAAGCCCACGGTCTGCAAGAGGTGAACGTCTCAGAAACAGTGTACCTCCTTCCAGATAACCTGTGCAAAGATGGCACCTAATCCGAAAGAGCGCTCAAAGCTCCCAAAACCAGCCTTCCGGGTCTGGTCAGAGCCTCTCACCAGGGCAGGGAAGGAGCTTCTCGGCTACGTCAGGCTGCTTTGGTTGTCGCAGAGTCCCGGGCTTTGCGTGTGAAGCTGAAGGGAACGACTCCTTACGATATCCTACGATCCACGGCGGGAAGCAACAAAAGAGTTTGTCCTAAACTGCCATATCACAGGGATTATCCATTTGCCGCCTCTGCCCCCAGAGCTTACATCTCCAAACTCTGCATCATGAATCTCGCGCAATTCGTTTCTCGCACGTGCAACCAGTACCTCATCCGCTGTGGCCAACACAAGAACTAAGAAGCACCCGATGCCAGGTCGCCGACCCTGAGGCCATGAATCCAAACACCCGTAGCCCATAGCAGCATGGCCCGCATTTAACTCTGGGGCTCTGAACGGAAAATCTGTATAACCTGACCGTCACCGCCTTGTCAAGAATGTCCGGTCTGTTCGTCGTCCCGATGACGACGACACCCTCGGCCGAGGCAAACCTCAGCGAGACGTCTTCCAATCTTGGCTGCTTGATTCGAAGGGAAACAGCGGCTGATAGCAGGCGGAAAGAGCCGGGGCAACCCGACCCGATTTCTGGGCCCCCCGCCCATCCATCTCCGCAAGCAGCTGGGTCAAAGCCTTGCGTTCGATCATTCTAGGGCCGAACTATGATGATGCCTCTGACAAAAAGAAGCTTCGGCTTCTGGGGTCGAGCCGACATGCGGAGGAAAAGAGCACGATGCCCAGAAAAGAGCAAGCCGCAGAAGAACAGCTTCGAAGTCACCGGACCTCTACGCCGACTCTGCGCCTCCGCAAAGCCCGTCGCCAAGGCCCCGACTGCTGATCGATCGGTTTCCAGGCCTCCCCCTCGCTCCTTGGAGAAATTCCACTTACGGTGACTCATGGAGTTTAACAGTGTGCATGGCTTTTGGGTCCCAAACCGTGCATCAGCCGATCAACCCTAAACCCCTGAACCCTAAACCCCTAAACCCTGAACCCCTAAACCCCTAAACCCCTAAACCCCTAAACCCCTAAACGCTAAACCCGTAAACCCTAAACCCGACCAGCCGATCAGCCGATCAGCCACAATCAACCCTAAACCCTAAACCCCTAAACCCCCTAAACGCCTGAACGCCTAAACGCTTAACCGATAAACCCCTAAATCCTAAACCCGACCAGCCGATCAGCCAATCAACCCTAAACCGCTAAAACCTAAACCCTAAACCCCTAAACCCTAAAACCCTACAAGCTAAACCCCTAAACCGACCAGCCGATCAGCCGATCAGCCAAACAACCCTAAACCCTAAACCCCTGATCACACGCTAAACCCGTAAACCCTGAACCCGACCAGCCGACCAGCCGATCATCGGCTGATCGGCTGGTCGGCCGATGAGCAGTTTTCCCACTTTGCGAGCACAATGGAGTTTTAAGACTTAAGACAACATGCTGGTGTGACGGTAGTGAATGCTTGTGACAGAGGACAGACTCTGACAACACGAGCTGGTACACGATCACAAAAGACAGGCGACATGTCAGACCTCCGTCGTCTATGCTCCATCGTGCCACAGGTTGCAATTTATATGTCCAATGTAGCCTAGTATGCTACGGTGCAACATGGAACACAGCATGCAGTCGAGCTAAAGCTGCAGCAAATGGAATCTCTTCTCGGCAGCGGAAGTCCCGGCCCGGAAGGGCAACCCCAACGCTCACCCCAAACCCACACAGCGGCTCCTCGCCCCGGCGGCGGCCAATGTAGTCCAGCCTGAAGCTTTGGCTTTGAGAAGGCGGTGATCACCAGGCAGGATGGCAGGGCGTCTTCCGTCTGTTCGCTGGGGCTCTTCGCTCTTTTGAGATTGGAAGGGCAAAGTGCCACGGCCGGTGATCCTAACTCACAGTTGTGTCAACCCGCGTGGCAAGCTTCATCTGCTAACCGAGACGAAGCTTCGCACAGACTCAAAGTTGCTGAAGTCCTTGGAGGCTCCGAAGAAAGGCGAAGTCCTAGGAGGCCCGGCTCGTCGATGAGGATCACCGCAGGAGACATGCGGCGGGCCATCGCAAACAGCTCCTGTCCAGAGACAGGTTGCAGCTTCGAAGTTTGGCAGAGGAAAGTTGACAATTGAAAGTGGCCCAGACCGGAGCCCAGATGCCCGGAAAGCGTCTCGCAGCCACAAGCTAGATTCGAAGTTTGGAACCTCAGCGAAGTGGAAGCACCATCAACCCGGAAGGCTCTCATCCCCAAAGCCAAGTGATAAAGGAGATGCTGAGAGCTGACAATTATGTCAATGATGAGGATGATGACAACGGTCGCAGGACTCGATAGTCATCAGTATAACACTCCCGATACACCCAAAAACATATCTACTATGCTTAACACTATTCCATTTGTCCGTGCGCGGCTGCTGGCAAAACTCGTTGCCAGATGTTGTCCTGTCTTGGCAACACGTCGCGCTAGCCGCTAGCCTTCGCAGCTGAGCGGATGCCCTTTGCAACTCATTATCAAAATGGCCCCAACCCGCCCCGCCCAGCCGCCCAGGCCACTCCTTCACCAGGTTCGTCCCGGTACCTGCAAAGCGGCCGTTGAAGTCGGCGCCTCCAGGCAGAAGACTCTTCAAAGGGCTTTTCGTGTCTTTGGGTTGACGGGGTTGTATACAATGTGAAGCGATTGGGTAATTGGGAAGAGGATGGCTGGTTCAAGCAGGGAAAGGCGCGGAGGTGACCTGGAACTGCGGGCGGATGGGAGAGTGCTTAGCAGCGATGCTTTGCGGGGTTTTTTATGCATCGGAGCAAGTGGAGCCTCTCCATGCTGGAGACGGTTTGCCCTTTCCAACTTATCTGCTTTTCAACTTCTCTGGCAATGCTGACCATTTCCCCCTGCAAGCTTCAGCGCCTGAGCGTGACAAAAATGGCACGGCCGCAGTGGAAGCTATGGCTTTTGCCAGTAGCCTGGCGACCGGCAGCGGCGAGGGCCGTCGCATGCACACATGCTGTACGCAGATTGCAGTTCAACAGCTGTAGCAAGGATCCTCTGCGTCCGTGTCGTTATTGCTGCGAAGAAGTCTGCAAAGACGGGCATCCCAAAAAAGAGCCCTCGAAGCCTCTCGAAGTCCCCCACAAGTTGCCGGGCCCCGGGCGTCTTCCCGCAACCGGGCGGGCCGGTCAAAAGGAGGCCCTTCGGGCACTTGGCGCCCAAGCTCGCAAACCTCCAACTTTTTTGGGTGAGGTTTGGGCTTCTCGCGAGCGCCACGACCGCGAAAGAGTTGCTGACAGCTACTGCCTTGCCACCCCGGGTTTTGTGAAGTAAGTTACGCTGGGAAGAACTCCCAAATACGCGATCTGCCCAGCTTGCCCACATCCGGAGACCTATGCCTATTTCCCAAATTGTGCAGATTGCGCGATCCCCTTCTCACTGCGTGCCTGCCCAAAACCATTGTCATGAACTGACGGCCACGAATCAGTCTCAGAAAGGTCAACTGCGACCCTTGGAGTTTCGTGCTGCACCCCAAGCGCAAAACGACCTGGAAATTCACGACCCCATTTCCAGCCCAAAGCGCCCGTTCCCCTTTCTGAGGCCTCGCAGGCGCCATGAGGCACTCGACGATCTCCAAAGCTTCTGCCTTGGCCGTTCCAATGCCAGCGACATCCTCGCAGAAGGCGAAGTGCCAGTGAGTTCGCGCGGGGCATTCGGCCAGTGAGATTCAACACTCTCATCTTGGAAGTCCTCCAGTGCCACATCTGGCGTCCGCATGTTACTCTCTGCATCTTTCACCTCGCGACAAAAAAGAACATGAATGCCACAAAGCACTCAAGCGGTGATTTCTGGTCTGCCGACAGCCGTTCGAGAAAAACCTCCAGACAGAGGCCACGGAAGACATCCTGATCCGACGGCACGAGATCTTCGGGTTTCGGCAAATGCCGCAGCCTGGGAACATCCTTGGCCGTGACGAGATGGACTCAGGTTTGCTCGGGCCGAGGGCCTTCGAAGAGAAGATGTGGCGCTGCAGGCCTCGAATCGCCCAGACCTGCAAAAGGCAAACAAACAATTCAATTTTGGCGTGGCTTCCCTGTGAGGACTGGGTCGACTGTACAGGTTCAGCTGCAGCAGGGGAGCAGCATTGCTGATGCCTTTCGTTCAGGTGCTGGCCGTGCCATGGAGGTAACGGTGGCACCTATCATCATCATCATCCTCATCATCATCATCATCATCAGCATCATCATCAGCATCCTCACCATCGTGAACTGAAATGATTGAGGAGGAGAAAAAGAACTCGTTCCTGTCAGCCGGCCACCAACGAGCTACCAGCTGAAATCCCCAAATCCGCGAACTCTTGCCCTGCGCCTGCATCTGGTAGTCGAAGAAGGGCTGGAGGTAGGTAAACAGAGGCGAAGCACTTTCACGCATCCTGGGGACTTGGAGGGGACGCATCTGGATTGTTTGCCTTCGCAGGGACTCTAGAACATCGGCACGGTCTTGAACACCTTCCCCGCAGGTCTCGTCTCCTCCAACAGATCATCCGGGCTCTTGGAAGGTTTCACATGGTTTCACTGCTTGCTGCCATGGTGCCTGACCACCCAGTCCTCAGCTGCTTCAGATACTCAGATGCTCTAGAATCCAGAGGCCATCACGGGCAGGTGGCCGTTTAAAAGCGACCTACGGCTTCTTGAAACTTGGGTTCGGTCTCTCGAGCCAGGCGTCCACTTTCTTCTGGATCGCAGCGACATGTCTCTGCGCTGGGCGTTGGTCCTCCACCTTCTTCGGGCGTAGTTTGCGGGCTCCAGAGCATTCAGTTTTCGGGTGGGAGTTTCGTAGTCGACTTGCCTCGAAGTCCTGCATCCCATGCTCCAGATCTGAAAAGAACCCTCCCCAAGACCCACGTTCTGAGGCTTTTCGTAGGCTTCCAGTTTTGAGCTTGCACACACCCTTTTCAAACAACTACCCCGAAGCCAGCGATCGTACCTCAAGATCTGAGCACTGAAGACGAACACGCCCAGCTGGCCCGGAAACGATTTACGACGAAAGCAAAGCCAAAGACCTGCCTCACAGTTGATTCGTGACACCACCTGAGATCGGGCCGTCGTGTTATCGAGAGTTCCGGGGCTTGGGCCCTACCACATGACCGGCTCGGCTCTGCGGACCTGCCCCGCTAAGCAACCGGCTACTAAGCAATAAATAGCAATAAAGGCCAAGGCTACTACTCAAAAAGAACACCAACACACATACTCAAGGCAATAGATACAATCGTCGTTGTTGCAGTCGTCGTAGACGTCTACCACTAGCAGTAGTGACACGGGGCACCTCATCCGCGCAGCGCAGGGCCAAAAGGCCGGTGGCAGCGTACTGTGCAGAACGCAGGGCCGCATGCTTCACCTGATGTTTTGATTGGCCCGGGTTCGGACGCTTGCTCCAGAAACGGGTTCAATGAGGGGCATGCAGAGCTGACGATTCAGCCAAAGTAGCACCAGCATTGTTGATGATGGTGATGATGATGATAATCATCATCATCATCATCATCATCATCATCGGGGATGGTGACGACACTGACGATGACGAGTGATGAAACGAAACGAATACCAGCAGTAGGAGTACAAATACTATACTCGTTGCCACCATGCTTCTTGTTGCGACTGGTTCCAGCCATGACCGACGTCTTTTGGTTGCTGTGGCTCGTCTTACCCGGCACTGTGATTCTGGACTCCGTTGGTCTTGCGGCGACGTTTGAACCCTTCAGCTGATTGCGCAACTCAGTATGGCTATTGTTCGTGCTGGTGTGAGGCAGAGCAGCGTGACATACGCCCTTGCACGTGCCAGCCATGCGAAGACAAGACTTGCTTTCCGCTCGTGCTAATTTGACCTCGCACAGAATGCAGCATTCTCCGGTCAGCACAACAATCAAGCCACCACAAAGCCGCAAAGATCAAAAGCCCCAACTCTTATTGGGACCGCTGTCCCAAAAAGAGAAAGCCCAATGCCAGAGCTCTCACGCAGGTGAAGAAAGATCCTATAGGACTGTTTCGTAAAGCAGCGCAGCGAGAGCATGTAGACTCCAAGATTTGAGAAATACTCCGATTTCTCCTCCGGCTCAGGAGGGCGCCGGCGCTCGCAGCAGCTCCAGCTTCTGGGCGCTCATCCGCGCAGCCCTGGGAGCAGCTGCCAGGGAACGGGCAAGGCATACGAGGGTTTTGGCTTAAGCTTTAGGACTTTAGGGTTCCCAGCGTTGGGGGGGGAAGTCTGTTGCAGCATCTGGATCTGGCCTGCGTGCCATGGCGATTCGCCGGAGATGACGCAGGCGACGGATCCGGTCCTCCACTGCCAGGAGCCTTGGGAGCGAGAAGACAAGCTTGGGGTCTTTTGTAAGCTTTTTGCTCTTTGGTTACCCTTGCCATCCCCATGCACATCCAACTGCATGTAAGCGCGTCTTTGGCACAGAGCTGGCGAGCGGGTCGACGCAGTCTCCACTCTTGAGGATTTATATAGGCTCTACGCTTTAGGCTTATCGGTTTAAGGATGAAAATCGGACAGGCCAAGAATGGAACCTTCATCGCTCAATTCTAGACAAAGGTCCACTGGACTCCCCTGCACCCTCAAAAACCCCATGTGCTCGGATGCCCCGTCCTTCAACCCACTTGCATCTACCGGACTCAAAAGCCATACTGTAGCACGCACGAGTTTGGAAGGCTTTGCGGCCGAAGCTGAGAGGTGAGATGCAGGGCACGCGGGGCGCTAGGACTGCGCAGAGTGAAGAGTCCAGGTGAGGCTGCAGCATTTAGGTTCAAGATGCGCTTGGGGCGGAACAGCTCGACTCTCCGAGTTTTGATGCCAACTCAAACTCCCGGAGAAGACGAAACCCAAAGCCCCGAACTTTGCCGGGATGCTGCGGCAGCTCCTTGGGTGGAGCCGTCTGCACCATCTCGGGGATCTCCGGTTGGTTCACCTCAGTCAGCAAAGGGAGGCCCAAGAGAAACTGCCAAATGACAGCACGGGGACCTCCGCCTTTCGCAGAACAGCTCGGAACCTCATGTTCTGCCCCATGCCGAGATGCCAGGTGGGAGCCATCAGGGCCCTGCTGCTCCAGCTCCTCAGGGCAAACTGGAGCCTTCAAGTCGGAAACTATGCTTCAGGGGGATCCCAGCTCCTTGGCCGTGCGGAGGTACTTCCGAGTCTCGGTCCTTGGTCAGCCACGGAACGCTGCAAGCACTCAAACGACGGGCTTCAAGTCCGCCCCCTGGAAGCCCCAAGCTTCGCATGTCCGCCAAGTAGCAACTGATTCAAAATCTTGATCAGCCGACGGCGCTGAACGCGCTTCACCCAGAGCTCCGTCTCAAGAGGGAGCAGCCAAATGTGCTCGGGCGCTACGGTGGAATTGCTGGTGAGCTTGTCAGATGCTGGCAGCGCATTTACGGCAGCCGTCGTGTCCGCACTGCTCCAAAGACACCTGCGTCCGGTCAAAAGGAAGGACAGACAGGCGGACACGCAGATCCACCGTCAGAAACTACAATCCAACGGATCACCACCCGAACCCCCAAAGGCCCCCAAAGGCCCCCAAAGCTCCAAAGCATCAATGCAGGTCCGGCCGTGTTTGGCCTTGCCACGAGGCACGCCAGGGCCACTGAAGCTGCCCAAGGCCTGCGGGGCCCTGGCCCTCTGGGCCGCTGCGCTGGCAGGAAAAACCCCCAAAACCAGCCCATGGCAAGGAGAGACGTCTCTGAACCTGTGGAACCTCTGCAGATAGAAGCTGAGTTGAGAAGAGGAGCGACGAGATTACGCGAGCTTGCTAGTTTGTAGATGGCCTGAAGTGCGCGAAAATATGAATCGATTGACCTCACAAGCCACACACCATTGCAAACCTCCAACTTATCTCGGACTGTAGAGGCGCACCTGTGACAGACTCGTGATCAAGCTCTGGCGGTGATGAACAGGTGGCTGCGAGCAGGCAGGGTTCTGGCAGTAACGGCAATCCAGTCAAAAGCTCTGAACATGAATCTGGTTTGTTGGCAAGGCTCCCAGGATCCCCTGGCACAGCGGGCATTGCTGCGGGCAGAAGGCCTTTTTGATCCGCTCGCAATGGCTTGTGCATTGAGGAAATCTCGCCGGAGGCCTCGAGGCTGGTCCGCTTCTTGGGCCGCCCCAGGCTGGGTCGAGGAGCGGGCCATGGATTTACTGATTTACTCAGAGCTTCGCCATGCAAACCAATGATCAGTAAGCCAGTAAGCTTGACGGAAAGCATGGAGACCAATGCGGAACGAAAACCTAATTCAAACAAAACTCGGCACGCTTGCTGGGCCGAGAGATCAGCTAGAAGCCCTCAGACCGTGTCGGATCTGTCGTCCGAAACGAAGGATTTTGCCAGCAAGGCCCGCTCGGTGATTTTGCGGCCAGCCTCCCGGAAGGCCTCGCGGTGGTACCAGACGAGGAAAGAGATGATCGAGATGAACACTGCTGCTGCCCCGAAGGTGATGGCCATGGACACGGTCGGATCGATTAAAGGGCATTCCCTGATATGTAGCCGTGCCACAACGACAAGCACGAACATCGAGAACACGCCCCAAAGATTGAACTTGTTCACCATTCTCTGCGTGTGGTGGCGGCCAAGGGCATCGAGGTGAAAGGATGCAGCATGCCCGAGTAGGTTGAGGCACATGAAGGAAATCGCGATCAAGAAGTACTCCTGGGCTCGGGACATTCTACCTAATGCAAAGCAACCACATGAACCCTCGCACAGCATGAAGAAAAGCAGGGCGTCTTCCATCCAGCTCGTCTTTTGAGAAAGTGGCAACAAAGCGATGACCTGATTCCGCAGATTCGTCAGTGATAACAAGGCCAGCATGGTTGTGGCAACGCGAGGCATTGACAGCTTCACACCCAAACTGAACGACATAAAGCCCATCGCGCCGTAGACGATCGATGGCCACATGTAAGTCTTCAATAGTGCGGGCCACTGCCTGGTCCCCGTCATGGCACAATCGATCGTCACACTGTCCCGCAAAGTGCAAGTGAAGTTCTGCCAATCGAAGGTCACGAAAGAAGCGTTGATGGGCCAGGAGCACTTGCGGACCGTGCCGTCTTCCTCATCCACAGCCTGCTTCCAGCTGTCCTCCCCGACACACCCTAATTCGAGGCGGTAGAAGATGCCACATGGGTTCTGAAGGCTAATCTGGAAGCGCACCGTCTTGATGTCGAAGGGATAACACATCATGTCCTGAGGCGATCAATCATTCATCGTAAATATCCTAAACAGTTCTAATCGAGCCCAGTGAATGTTCATCAAAAACAGCCCAATGAGATGCCCACAATAAACTGTCTACCGTGCGGACAGAACTGCTGCCGAGAAACATAGGGATAGAGCGATTGAGAGAAGTCGCCCGCATAAATCTTGCTGATACTGGAGGCCGTCTTCGTAGTCAGAGGATCCCATAAGCGTACTTTGCTGAGGACATTGATGTCCCCAGAGCCAGAACCGAAATTCACAACATCCACCATGTTTTCTGGATGCTCAACGAAATTTTCGGCGTCCTCGCCATAGACAATGTTAAGGGACATTCGACCTTCGATGGTTTTCGCGCGGTCGCTGAAGCCGAGGAATATATCCCAAGACGGGATGACCGTGATCGGGATACTGCCGTTCATCGTCTCATTAATTTCGAACCCATCCGGCAAGGCCTGTGTGCGGCGACCGAAGGTTGGCTGGCTCAATGCACTCCATCCCGAATCGGATGCGGCCGCACTCAGAAGCAAAACTCCGAAGGCCGCCGCCTTAGGTGCCATGGCTGCTTCAAGGTCTGGTGGGCTGGAGCCAAATACCTGTGTGATGACAACTGGGCCTTTGCGACGATCTTGCCCTGCAAGAGAGTCTAAAGACTTCCGTGGAAGCCCATGATTTCTGCATGCCGCATGCAAAAACATGGTCCAAACACGATCTTTCACAATTTCCGTCACATGCGCTGTGAATTTCAGCTTGCATGTTCAAGCTGTAGCATGTTCCACTTATGCAACGCAAAAAAAGTAGTGGTCTAAACAGCTTTCAACGCTGCCGCTGTCATCATCATAGCTCGTCTGGGGTTTCGGGTTGCCATGGAATACAGTTTGAATTGAATGCTTTTTTTGAATTGAATTTTTTCTGACAGCAAGGACGTGTTGAAGCAGAATTGGTGTGGAAACTGCTGAACCGGAATGAATTTCAATAATGATTTCGGCATTGGACCAAGCGTGTAAGCAACAACATCCCCAGCCGCCAAACCTTTCAAGCCATGGAATGCATGCCGAGATCCTAAGCAAGCTGAGCAAACCAAGCACCGTGAAAGCTTAAACTTGCACATAAAGATGGACACACTGCATGGCATTTCGGTCGCGGACGCGTCCAAAGAAATACATCAGTAGTAATTACCACCGCCACTACTAGTACCTTCAGTCGTACGCACAGGCAGCTACGAGCCTGTGGCAGGGAGATACTGTACTATACTGCCGCCGGGGACGGGGCCCACCGCAGGCAGAAACGAAAAGCAGGGCGCCTGCAAAAGCGACTGTACCTGCCTACGGCGCCGAAGACACGGTTTTAAAAATTTTCGTTCGCTTTTCGAAAAGCAAGGCAAAAAAACAAAACAAAGCCAGAAAAGAGAAATGAAAACCAAGTCATTTTCAAGTCTGCGTTTGAAGCCAGACGTTCTCTCCAAAGAAACAAAATGAAACGACCTTTTCGTCTTGCTTTGGGGCCTCAAAACGCAAAGAAAGAAAAAGGAGGAAGCCACACAAGAACGCTTTTGGAGGGGTCAACAAACGAAGAAAGATTCAAAGAAGAAAATGAAACCAGATCCGTTTTTCAAAAGCCTGGTTAAAAAAAGGTGTGAAAAACGAAGAAGAAGAGAGAAAACCATGTTCAAAACCTGGATTCAAAACCTGACTCCAGACAAAAAAAAAGAAAGCCACCAGAAGTTTGGAACCAAATCATTCAAACCTGATTCAACGTTCTCTCCAAACACAAAGCCACAAGAGTTTTGGGGGCCAAACGAAAAAATAAAAGTATTCAAAAAAAAACAGATGAAAAGGCTGGGCCTGTGCAACCCCTCCGCTTCAGGATTTTTTTTGTTCTAAGTTTTTCGTTGCTTGTCTGAAGTTTCACTTCGCAAGCAGTTTTTCCTGAGTTATTTCAAAAAACATGGCAAAGGCCCGAATGATCGGGAGCGACGGGGGCTTGGAAGCCTTCAAGCCTTCGAAGGTGAAGGGTCGAAGGGGGGGGGAGGAGGAGGGGGAGCTGAAGGGAGGAAGGCTTCAAAGGCTTCGAAGGGTGAGGACGAACAGAGACGACACCGTCTCAGCTTCCAGACGGCTGGGATGACTTTGCACGTGGATGGACAAATGACAGAATTCTGACCTAGGTCTTGAAACAAGGCCTGTAGCTATCACAGAGTGGGAGTTGACAACACCTTCCCCAGAGAGAGGGTGTTCGACATTTTGTCCGGTTCGAAGTTTTCATCGTGTTTGGCTTTTTCGTCTCCCCCCACTAAGCCCCCCAAAGCCAAACTTCTTTGGAATGCATTTCGATTGGCTCTCAAGTGACCACAAACTCGCCGCGTTCTTACCAAGTGCAACAGCAATAGAGACTAGCAGTACCATCGTAGAAAGATGGTTTTCTTTTTTTGTTTGCCAAGATGACTGCAAGATCTCTGTGGCTGCCTGTTTTCAAGCTTTTTTCCAGATTTGGTCAAATCAACCCATTTGGCTGCTCAAGACCTTGCAATCAGAGTGCTGAGGGTTCAACTCGAGTTCGAATGTTATGTTCCGACCCCTGCCTCCGAGACTGGGCCCCAGACCTTCGACGAAGAGGGCTCAAGGGGGGCTTCAAGGGGGGCTTCAACTAATTCAAACAAGATTGGATGCATTGATACAAGCTGGTTTCTGAACTTGGGTCTTGACGCACATACAGAATCTCAATTCTTCGCACGGTAATAAAAAATCTTCCCAACCCAAATTCTTGGACATAGTTCGGCTTCAAAGGCTTCGAAGGTGAGGACCTTCACGACGAAGGGTGGCTTCGAAGGCTTTGAAGGGGAGGCAAGGCTTCGAAGGTGAGGACGAAGGGGGCTTCGAAGGCTTCGACGGGGGCATCGAAGGGTCGAAGGGAAGATGAAGGGGGGAGTTTCGAAGGTTTCGAAGGGTGAAGTTTTGCAAGGCGTCTTAAAAACAAAACTCAACGCTCAATGACAAGCAAGATGAACTACACGTAGTTCCAACAAGTTCCTGGCTAGTAGCTGTTTCGAAGCAATCTTACCAAGCGCAGTTGGCTGCTGCGCACGTTCGAATGCTTCAGGCGTCACAGCTGCGCCGAATTTCAACAAGCTTCCTCACAACATGCAATCGTCAAATCAAATCTCAACTCAACTCACCACTTCAAGCTCTCAACATCCAGATCTTGCAAAAGTGCTCCACCTTCATTCCTTAGCTGAGCAATCCTTGGTGCTTCCTTGGCTCAGGCTTCATGCAACAGTGTGCACTTTGTCCACGCAATGCTCAACGCTCGACATCACAACTCGTGTCCTTTTTAGGCTGGGACAAAAGCTTAAAAAAACATTTTTCACTTTCTTAGCTTTCTTGCGCCTTTTCTTCTTTCAATCCTTTCCTTCTTTTGTTGTTTTTCAATCCTAAACAATTTGAGAAGAGAGCCGGCGTTACCCCAAATTCTTCGCAACTGAGCATCTGGAGTGCTCGTCAGGTCCACACTTCTCAGTCTTTCAACTGATGCAAACACTGCACCTTCTTACACTGGCTCTAATGTCTTTTCAATGCAGAGAGCTCAATCGTAGAGATGATTAAAATGAAACTTTAAGGATTGCAAACTCAAAACAAGATGCAGGCTTTCCTTTGAGTTTTTGGAGTCACCTTTTCGTTTCTTGAAGTTCCGCTTTCTTCTTAGAAGGAGCAGTGACCTTCACGAAGGGGTGGGTTCCTTCTTGCGTCCTAACTTTCTCAAAGATGCAGAAAATGGTGTTTTTTTTTCGGAAAGCAGTTGGAATGTCTCAATTGGAGTTTCAGAAAAGCGAAAAGACAAATATTCAGTTTGTATGTTTGTTCACCTTGTACAGAATTGTTTGTTTGAAGTGGCCAATTGTCAATTTTAATTCAATTTTGCTTGTATCGAAGTTTTGTATTCGTTATTGATGCGCCAAAACGGAAGCGTGCTTGGCATTTCGATTTGGAAGCTGTGGAATCACAGTGCCATTGTTGGATTTTTGTAAGAACTGAATCCAACAAAGCTGAGCAGGAGAAGTTGCGGTTTGTACCTTCCCAGCAACAAAAAACCAACCATCATTGCTTATTGCAGATGGCATGCAAGCTGTTCACTGCAGTTCCGATTTCAATTGGTCAGCAACAAAGACCCAGCAGGACGGATTCTGGGGAAGTGAATAGTTGTTGTAGAATTAGAATTTGAGTTTCTTGGTTTTCTTTGGCATTTTCTGGACATTGCAGGTGTGCAACTTCCAGCAGCAGCCGGTAATGATGCTGATGAAGAAGTTTTCTTCTTGTTAGTGGAGCGTTCAGCACAACAAGGTCGGCATCATGACGG
>CAJNDV010021225.1:1564-23376 GCA_905221635.1 Symbiodinium sp. CCMP2456
ACACATACACACATGCACGCATGCATACAATACAACAAGATACGGTACAACACAACACAATCAAGACTTACACACCTACAGCAAAAATATGTCTACATACATGCAAATACATGGATATATATATATATNNGTGTGTGTGTACGTACGTACGTACGTTGTATGTATATACATACATACACATGTATATATATATATATGTATGTATGTACATATGTGCGTGTTTCGTTCTGTAACAAAACTCTGATATGTTTTTAAAAATGTGTAGCTAGTTACAGCTACATAAGTGTACGTTGTATGCGTATTTATAAATGTGTATTTACATACATACATACATACATACATACATACATACATACATACATACATACACACATACGTACGCGTGCAAGTATGTGTGTCCACCCTCCGTAGGGACCTACATACATACACACCATGCCTACATACATACATGCCTATCGCCTTGCCAATTCCAGCTACCATAGACCCTAAACCCTGACGGCCTTGAACCCCTGCCCCGTACCAATGCTCAGGAGCCCAGAAACAAAAATTAACTTCATCCTTTTTTGGCCAAGAATTATCCCATAACGTGTGGGTAGGACTCAACATTTTCTATTTTGTGCCTGCCGGGGTCCCGAATCTAAATGTCCGCTACAGTAGCCCTAGGCACAACACACTGCTGCGGAGGGCACGGCAGCGAGTCCTGAGCAGTTCATGGTCTCTTTACTGAATACAGGGGCCTCGTAATCAAAAAAGAGTTTCAGGGTGATACTTGTAGTGTATTATAACACTACGTACTAACAACGATAACTGTGATTGTTCAGGCTTCAGTCTATAGTGCTCTTGTGTCGCAACGCTGTGGGATTTCGACTCGTCCTGTTTTCGAAACTCGGTAGTGGTTTAGGGATGCAATGACAGCAGCATGCCACCACGGCAAAAGCTTGCACCTACACGAGTGAAGAAGCAATTCAAAGTCTGAGGCTGTAGCCCATGACTTGCTTGCTTTGGCCTGCACAAGGACAAGGAAACCCGCTCGGTGCGACAAGTTCGTGGAACAGTTCATTTGACGAGTGACTGGCAAAGGGGCACAGGTCACCGAAGAAAAGGCATCAACGGGGCACAACGTATCACCACTATACCGAGTTTCCTCATACAGGCACAGAAAGACCAAGAGCGAGAGAGAGAGAGAGAGAGAGCGAGCGCGAGCGAGATAGAAGTGACCAAAGAAGGATGCCGACTGCCAACCCCCGATCCACCTGCTGGGAACGCAGACACCTCACTTGAATCCGCAACCATTGACGGACAGTTCAGAAGGCGTCATAGGTGCTTCGATGCAAGTCGAAGAAGAATGAGAGGGTCAAGACTACACGGAAGGGCCACCTGCTAAAGGCGGCTTCAAGGCTTCCACTCTCACCCTCGCCACTGCCGAACCCGGGGGCGGCATCAGTGAAACAGCTTAGCCCCCTTTCCCCCAGCGGGGTCCTGGGTGGGGCTTGCCGATTCGGCATCCGAGTCCAGCTCCGTCAGATAAGTCCTGAATGTGCCGCAGAATCTAAGGTTGAACCCATGGGCCCCTAACATGGGCCCTTAGGGGATTCTAGTATATAGTAGGTATATTAGGGTCCCAGGGTTAAGGGCCAATACTAGGGGCCCATGGGTTCTACCTTAGACAGAATCTAAGCTCAGACTAGGCTCAGGGTGCGGCCGAGGCCACGAAGCCCTTAGGCCCTAGGCTAAGTAGCACATGGAAGAGAGACTAGTTATATCGTATTGCATTGTATTATCTTACTTTATATCATATTCTTTTATGCTGCATTATGCTGTATTACATTACATTATACTATACTAACCAATAGTATAGTATAGTATAGTATAGTATAGTATAGTATAGTAGAGTAGAGTAGAGTAGAGTAGAGTAGAGTAGAGCATAGCATTGCATAGTATACTATAGTATTGTATCGTGCTGCACTATGCTATATGTTGTGGTTTACTATAATGTATTAGGCTGGGACTCTGTAGGCCGAGCCCCAGGCTCTGCAGCCTCTTCGGCAAGGGCCCCATGCCGCCTGCGCTGTCTGTAACAGCCCACTGCAGGTTATGGCAAATCTATACACACATTGACGTGTGTACACATACATATGCATACATACATACATACATACATACATACATACATACATGCATGCATGCATACATACATATGCTTACTTCGTGCGCGTAATTACTTGCTTCCCTACATGGACACTTGCATGCATGCAGCACATAATCTTAGCTTATGCAGCATATGCAGGCATGGCTGCGGAGCTTGCAGACTTTCAAAGACTTTCATTCCGGCCTCACGAGCGTGCGTGTTCGCTCGACCGCGCCGGCCTCGGAAGAGGCGGAGCGGGCAGATGTGACCATCTCCCGCACTCCGGTCTCCGCATCGCTCCGGATCACTCTCGGGGCCAGGCTTCGAAAACACAGAGCACGACGGTTATGAAAGGAACCTGACAAGGCGATCTGTCTCTGCATACCGCCGACTTCCTCGACAACGCACGCCATGAGCAGGTGCGGGCTCAGGCCACGGCGAGAACTGAAAACATTGCATTTGGAAGCCAACCGAGGAATGGCTCGGAGCCATTCAAAGGCTGCGGATAATACACGATCAGGATTTGCGCGTGCTGTCTTGCTCTCGCTCCGCAAGGGAATTGGCTGGGAGTGCTGCATGCCGCGCTGCTGGACAAACAATGACATCGGTGGCTGCTTGCCTTCAGCCTATATCTACTGACACATTATTCTACCCATCCGTCTCTTGTTACTCTAGCCAGCCAAAACTACTTCTATACATGTGCTGGCCATGCATGTATGTATGTACGTATGTATGTGCACATGTATGTACGTGTTGATATTGATGTTGACATTGGCTTTCGTTCGTATTGGTGCTGGTACTGAAACATATTGATAGTGCTACCAACTTCTAATTTTGATGTTGGCCGTTTGCCGGATGTTTCTTCCATCTTTCCCGGAGCGAGCGAGCTTCAGTTGCTGACGTCATCAAGGCGGCCCCTTGGCAAATGAGAGCTTTGTTTCCTCACTGAGCTGAGCAAACTTGCGATGCCCTGCTCAAGGCCCCGGCGTGTGGTGCTGAGGAGACGACGCCTCGTTTGGGCATCTGTGCGTTTTGCGGGTCTGTGCTGCGTGGGGAGCTCTCAGAACTCGGAATGTGAGTGAAGAGCAAGGTCGAAACGAACTCAGGTTGAGAACAGAAGGTGCGAAAGGCAGTCTTGACAAGAGGGTACCGCAACTCTGTCGCAGCTTGGCTTTCTGGGGAAAGGACCAGCTCCAATGTGCTGAAATCTGTTACCACCCTCCAGATAAGATGACTCACTCAAGTCCCAAAGAGATGTCTCCCACTCCTGAGTTTTGTGCTGTGAGACTTGCCTTCCTGAACACTATCTCGAGCGGACTTCACGCGAGCGACGCTGGCTTTGCCAGCGGGTCGTGCTCCGCTTTTGTCTAAATCTGACAGGTCTGCCCTCTCCCGGCCACGAAGAGAAGAGAAAACGCCAAAAAGTACGCTCTGACACTTCTGTCGCACTTGTACACATGGCCAAGCGAGGAGTCCCGAGTATGCAAGAGTCCAAGATGACAGCCACACACATATATATGTACAATGGATAGCACAGCTATGATGGACACAAGCGAGAGGAGAGCAAGCTGCGGCTTCAGCAGCTGTAGACCATCTTTTTGTTGGCTTGACTCCCGGGATACGTCAACTGCGGCGACGCCTTGGGATGCATCCTGGCCATCCGCCGGATGCCCATCGAGAACTTCGGAGTCTCCACTACGGGCACCTCATAGCTCCCGGGTCCCGGAGATGGCGCCCTGCCAGAACCCATCCGTGAGGTACGGGCAAAGGTCCAAGACGGTGGGCGCCGCCGTGGCTGTGCAGGGGATACTCCCGCCTCTGGGCCGACAGACTTGAGCTGATGAAGCCACGCGGCTTCCGGCCGGCTGCAAAAGCTCCAAGTGCCAGAATGCCTGGCAGTTGGTGTCTTCGGCTTCGCTGCAAAAGCCGAAGGCAGCTCGTAGCTTCCCGGTCCCGGCGCATCCGTGTAGAACTCCAGAATGGACTCCATCACCGATCCTGGTCTGCCGCTTTTGGTCATTCGAGACCAACCCCCTTGGCTGCGAGGCCGTGTTTGTAGCGAGTCGACGCTCGGCTCCGAAGCCGCGTCTGGGTCGGTGGTGTCCCAGTCGTCCAGGAAATGCACCTCATGTGGGTGGAGCTTCCCCTGTCCGCTGTCCAGACACCTGAACAAGGTGACCTCATCACCGGTGAAGCCAAAGCTCACCACGGAGGTTCGGAACTCCGCAAAGGACAGCGTTTCGGACTTGTCCTTGTCCAGCACGCGAAACGCTGCACGAACTCCGCCGAACTCGCCGTCGGCCCACTTCTTGAATTCCACCATCATGTCGTTGGACTTGGGATCGATCTCTGCGAGGGAGATCGCTCCACTGAGATCCTTGTCGAAATGCAGCCATGCACCCGCGACGTCGCCGGTGAAGTTCAGGGACCGGGAGGCTGCCAGAAACTCGTACCTGGCTCTTTGTTGGGGCTATATTCAGCATGATCATTCTTAATCTTTATTGGGCCTTTATTGGGTGTGATTATAACGAAGCTATAACAAAAATGTAAAATTGTAGCCGACAAGGACCCAGGTACCAGTTGCAGGTGTTGGAGTTGTCTTTGTCCATTGCCTGCCGCCAAGCACGGAGCAGATGACCATACTTCTCTTTCAACATCTGCCGAATATCCTCTGCCGCCACCGGATTCGGTTGAGCCACCAAGTAGGCGGGTGGCTTCCAAAGATCCATGAAAAGGAGGTCTTCCAAGGTGATGGCCTTCTTCTCCTGCCAATCCAACCAGCGCGTAAGTTCGCTCAGCTCCTTCTCCTCGAAGTCCGCCTCGAGTCTCAGGCACTCTTTCTGGAAGCTCTCATGCGTAAGCCTGTACTTGTTACGTCGGTCCACCGCCTTCCACAAGGCATGCGCCGGTCGGATGCCAAACTTCACCTCGGCCCAACGCCGAAAGCGAGCCAGCTGCCGGGCACAGCGGGCATCGAGCTCCTGCAAAGAGCAGGTGCCCGCCCCATCCGAGTCCAAGGCCTGCCAAAGCAACTTCACATCGCCCTTCCAGCCAAGGTGGCGACAGACCTTGAAGAGCTCAGCTCTCTGCAGGTTCATGGTGCCATCGATGTCAAGTGCCCGACGCCAGGCGTGATAGCTGTCCCCGAAGTGTCGCTTCACGTAAGCCTTGAAGTCCGTGAGGGCCTTTTGGCGCTTCTTCCTGGCAGCGATTCGTACCTTGTGATCTTCGGAAGCCTTCTGCTTTGCCTCACATTTCAAGGCGAAGCGTCGGACCTCCGCGTCCAGCCAGAAGAAGTTCCTTTGTCCCAGCAGCCCCTCGTCGTGAAGGTCCAGGGCTTCGAAGAGGAGCCGCTCGTTGCCTCCGGCCCAGCCACAGCGAGGCAAGCGCTCTTCCCAGTGATCCCGGTCCACCACCAAAGGCTGGCTGGCTAAGCGCATGTTCCTGTACTGAGCTTTTTTATCACCCTTGCAAAAAGATTATGGTTTTACAAAGCTGTTTCATATAGGGTATGGCAGCCGAAAAACCAAAAAAAAACTGCTTCCAGGTGCCCCTGAGATTCAGTGGCAGGCTCGGGGAGCTGGAGAGGCCCAAATCCTGCTTTCGCTGGTTCGACCTCTTCTCCTCCTCGGACTCCAAGCGGATCCCCTGGAGCTTCGCCAGCAGATCCTCAGTTGCTGGGTTCATAAGCCCAAAAAAGTGTACACTTTCGGTTTTATTATAGTATGTAACCCTAACCCCCCAGGTACCTACTATATAGGGCCCTGGGGGCTCCAGTACCCTATATAGTAGGTACCTGGAGGGTTAGGGTAATCTTATCCCAAAAGGTGTAAAGTGTATCCACTCAGCTACTGAGGATCCTTGGGGCTCAGGAAGGCCGTCCCACAAAACTTCCTGAAGCGGCTCCAGAGGCTCGCCATTCCCTCATGGATCTCACGTAAGCTGATGCTCTCCGAGTCTAAGAGCTCAAGCTCGTCGGAAATCTCCCGAGCCTCGCCCGTCATTTTGGAGAGGCTTTGCAAAAACTCCCGCTTCTCGATGAAGCCGTTCATGTTGGTGTCAAAGTGCTTGAACCAGGACTTCAGAATGGAGCTCTCCTGTTTGTAGAGATAGTTTCGGAGCAGCGAGATGGCCTTTCGCATGGCCAGCGAGCGAACCTCGCCTTCTTCGATCTCAGAAACCGACAGCCGCTCATTGCGCTCGCGGCGGATCATGTTCTGCTCGCTGCTCCCGGATCACCGGCCATGGCTGCGCTGGGCGAGGCTTTGGGAAGTCCCTGCCTTCGGAGGGCTCCGACAGCGTTCTGGGCGTTCCGGGCCTATCAGGGGTGTGGGGTGGGGGCCTCTGAAGATGAGGGGGGCCAAACTGAGGCTTGCAACAGCTTGAACCCGGAAGAACACCGAGTTTGGCGACTGCACCGGCATAGCTCAAGCTCTGCCGACCTCTCACTGAGCATGCTGCGCAGCCATCTGCGAGGCCTGTTCGTGGCTCTCTTTCTCGTCAGCTTTGTCTTGTGGTGTGGCTAGTCACCAGAGGAGAAAATACTTGGCTCAAGATCTTCACCTCACCGCCGAGCCTTGGACGCGCCCTTGACACAGGCCGAGACAACGAGGTCGAAATGGGCCTCAGGTCCGCTGAACAGCACAGAGCGCCAGGATGTGATGCCGACGGGCCAGTCACCTCATCCGGATCGGCGCTCGGCGCACCTCCGACGGCCTCTCAAGGCTTCCGTGCCATTCAACCGGGACAATCCTCCAACATCCTCCAACTTCTGAAGTCTTCGCGCCACCTTGTGCCTTTGGTCAAACCAGCCTCGGACCCCAATGAAGGTGAATCCACCCCGGAAGCCAGAGATTTATCGTGATTTAATCACAGTCTCCTCGAGACCAACACGCAGCCGGAGCCTCACGGACCATGTCTGCAAGCACTTTCAGCGCCCCGTCCTGATGCACGTCGGTGCTGCTACTTTGAGGAGAGAGATCCCCACCAAGGCCCATGCCCAGTGCAGTGATCTCGCCGTGATGCCTAGGATGGCTCCCTGCGTGCGCCTCCGGGATGGATTCCCGTTAGGAGACTCGGAGATAGAAGCTTTGCCGGGCTTGCGTCTGGCCCGCCTGTCTGGCATCAGCCATCCCTTTTCCTCCTCTTCTGCAAACAAAGCGAGGGTCGCCATCCACAGGTGCCTGCCATGATGGGCACCTTGAAAAGCGGAAACCTCCCACCAATCAGGAAGAGTCCATGTCGCGGCGTGTCCGTCCAAGAAAGGAAGGTCAACGTGATCTAAGGAGTTCACTCCGAAATGGACATGCGCCACAACAACCTCAAAAGACCCTGCAAGTGTCAAAACCTGCTCAGCTGAAGGGCAGCCAGGCTGACCGAGCTTTGGGCACCTGCCAAGGTAGAATTCAGTCTGAGAGCTGAACGGGATTCCCGGCCGATGAATGGAAGTGCATAGTAATAGTAATGATTTTTTAGTAATGATAAGAATAATAAGAAGAAGCATAGCAAGAATAATAGTAATGATAATAATCCAGCATTGCAACTGCCGGCCGCCCCCTGCCGCGGGCACTAACGCATCAGTACTACGTTACTACGCATCGCAAACTTTGAAAACGTTGTCATAGAAGCTCATGGCACTGCCCAGTCACTGCCCGGATTGGTGAGCAAATGCCACCATGCCCGGAGGGGCATTTTGGATTAATGGCTACGAGCTTCGTGGGACAACAAAGGCTCAACCGCAATCATTCAAGTGCGAGGGCTTGGCGCCTTGCTCCCCTCTTCAAGGCAGCTCAGCTGAACATTGCCTCAATTCTCGCCCCAGGGCAAGATGGAATGTTAGGCACAGATAATTAAAACGACCGCAGCGGCAAATCAAGATGAGCCCGAAGCCCTAAACCCCTAAACCCATTGTTGATCCATTTTTGCAACAGGCGTTCCACTTCGCTCGGAGTAAACCCTTTTGCTTCAGGCTTGCAAGCAAGAACGCCTGGTAGTTATCCACTCGTCCGCCAGCTAGCACTCTAAACCCAGATCGACCGAAGCCGAAGCCGACACTCTGAGTGGCACGACAGCTGGTCTGCGTCATCTCAATCGAGCATCTCCCCATCTCGTCCTGATCATCAGATCCAAACCCAGCGAATGTCGTGATCATGAGACCACGAGGATAATATATCATGGCTAGATTCTACTATATTCTACTACCTTCCACCGTCTTCTACCATATTCTTCTACATCCTACCATACTATTCTACATGATCACTATTATTCTCATTATTACTATTATTATTATTATCATTATTACTATTATTATTATTATTAACGACTCTACTATGATGCCAAGGCCCGGCTCTGACCCACCGAGGCTCTGGCAAGCAGGGAGAGCGCAGGACTCCAGAGAAGCTTTGCCTGGCGAAAGCCAGAAGAAGGGAATTTAGGGCTTAGGATTTAGGGTTTAGGGTTTAGGGTTTAGGGTTTAGGGCTTAGGAGTTTTTTGTAGGGATAAAGTGGTTTCGAGTTTACCAGTCGGAAGAAGGGAATTTAGGGCTTGCACTGTCTTTTTAGGGTTACTTAGAGGATCATGGGACTTAGTAAGTAAGGTTATAAGTACCCTAATTGGGGTTATACTTATAGTTACCTTATTTATAACCCTAGTTGCTACGTCCCATGATCCTCCAAGTAAGGTGGTTTAGGGTTTACAAGTCGGCTTGGTGAAACATCACACGACATGTGGGAGTGCCCCCCCCTTACCGATAATCCCATAGTCCCTATGACTTCAAGGCAAAACGACAACGGGCCAGGGCTTAGGGTTTCAGGTTTAGGGCTTCGTGCTTAAGGTTTCTTTTGGGCGGGCCCGTTTCGAACTGCTGGTACAGTAGCCGAAATTTTCAACCGGGAGGAGCCTGTGTGACGGCTGAGGCTTCCACAGAAAAACCCAACCCTCAAGACCCCGAAGCCCCAACCGATACAATCGCGCTGCAACGCAGTGCTGACAGCTCTTCGGCACAAATGCATGACCAGACTGCTCCGGGGAAAGAACAGGACACACAGAAGACCACGACAGATGTCGATTATAACCAAAGGCGCAGGGTTGTTTTGGGGCCATTATACTCTAATTATAATAAGGAACCCCCAAAATAGTATAGGCAATTAGTGAGGCCTCTATATTACAGGTCCGCAGTCTGACAACCTGGAGCATCACAACCTGCCCCGTCGAACTACAGACAAAGCAAGGAAAACAACCCCGACCCATTATCCAAAGGAACTCCCACGACGGGCTTAAGGTCTAGGGTGTCGCTTACAGGGGTTGTCTGCAAGGACCTTTGCACCGTCCTAGGCTTCTTTCAACCTTGCGCCCCAGCATCATCACCATCATCACCATCGCTTCCTGCCGGAATCGTTGAGCCCGAACCCTGCGGCTGTTGCTCAAAGCCATGAATGGAAGCCGCTATTGCAACGAGGTTTATCCTTGACAGTTCACTCTTGCCATATATTACAGGTATTATATGGTGGTATATGAAAGTCATATTAAGTGACTAGTCATACTACATTATGCCATATTACACTACATCATACTGTCTATGCTACATTATACTATGCTATACTATGCCATAGACTATGTTATGCAGTATTGGGTTAGGTCAGATTAAGATAAATTGCACAATGGTATATTGTACTATGCTATAGGATGCTATACTCCAGTAAAGAATAGCAGGGAAAAACATATCCTTGAACCCTAAACAAAAAAAGCTGCAATGGCCTCCTCGTCCTCCTCCTCCCCAGGCTGACAGGCACCCATCAGCGCCTGGTTCTCGATCGACATAAGCAGATGGATCAGTGGCAGCTATCTTTACGCTCTCACAACTCGGACAAGCCAGGCGAGGTTCAACAGGTGCTAGTCGGCGTAAGACCATGGGTACCGCTCGGAATCTTTTTGTTTGGGGCTCTGGTGCGTTAGCGAGGTCAGTTTGGGGCTCCTCTGGCCTCCTAACTCTCCTCGCCTGGCAAGTTCGAGCTGTGAGGGCTCGACCCACAGGTTTGTCCATCCGCCCAGCTTGGTCAGGGTTAGGGCTGTGTCATGACAACAACTCCGTTCCCTTTGAGTCATCATAGAAGATCGCTCCGGCCCATGCAAGACATCCGCTGCTAGAGAGTAGTGCCATCACAGCCAGATTAAGGCAGGGTGTTCCGGACCTCCTGGGAGTCTACATGTTCATGTAGCTAGACAGCACCGAGCCGAGGCACATTGCAAGTGGCAAAATTAATCTCCACCGTCGAAGAAGCCGTGCTCCGAAGAAGCCTCTGCTGCGCTTCAGTCAGGTTGGAGACATCTTTATTTGATTTAGGGAGGACGAAGGGTTGACCGGCAGCGTACACGCATGGCTTCAGTATACAGCACAGCTCCACTTCAGCACCAAGGGCCCGACTCCACACCAGTGCCTCGGGGACTTGATGACAATCGGAGCTGGGGTGCAGAGCAAGCATGCCCGAAACCATGAAGGCATGGCTGTTGCCGCAGCCACGAGGGCCAGGGAACTTAGAAAGGAAGGTTGTAAGTACACTCAGTGGGATTATCCCACACACCCACTAACCACTACCTAAAGGATCAGAGCACTTTGTAAATAGGCCTTTTTGTACCTCCGCTGGGATGATGAGCAATGTGATAGTAGCCTTGACCTTACTTATGACCCCCGACCTACCAAGTCCCCTGATCCTCCTAAGTCTTGAAGTACTTGGAGGATCATGGGACTTAGTAACTATGTAGGGTTATAAATAAGGTAACTATAATTATAACTCCAATTAGGGTACTTACAACCTTACTTATTAAGTCCCATGATCCTCCAAGTGAGGCTCCAGCGCCAGGGCCTGCCGCATTTCTTCAAGCCACTGATGCTCGTGGTGTAGGACACCTCCTGGGACTCGGGCCATTTCGTTTTTTTCGCAGACCGCTCTTTCAACTGAACAAGCCCCCAAATTGAAGGATGTGCTGCCAGCAGCTCTCCCTTGTAGGGGGTATGTTCCAGCATGACACATCACATCATGACTCTGTAGCGAAGGGGGATTCGCGACTTCGGGCCCTCAGTGAGCTTCAGAAGCCCGTACGACGTCTCAGTCCGTGGCATCTGCGCTCTCGGCAGTTCCCGAGGTAACCTGCGAGCAGACGCTTCCTTGCGAGCTTACACTACGTAGTAGCAAATTATAGCCGTCTCTAGTATGTTACTGTAGCAAATAGAGCATCGTTTAGCATAGCATAGCATAGTATAGTATAATAAAAGTATGGTAAAGTCTAGTTTAATCAGTCGAGTCTAGTATACCAATAAGAATACTGCACGGAGCGGCAGCCGAAAAGACAGTCGCCACAACCCAATCGATTTGAAGTAAAGTCGAAGATAAAGGCATCGAGCTGCCAACATCTTCAGGCAACTCTTAGAGCCAGGCTAGAGTTCCGATCCAGTGAAGCGGCCGCCTCCACTGCCGTGCCTGTGTTTGAGTTCGACATCTAAAGTAGAAGGAGGGTTGAACAGTGTATAAAAGTGTTGAATATCACGTTGGCACCCATGGACATGCAATGCAACAGAGGGGACCCCTCTTTCCCAGTAACGTAGGAAGCCTAAATTGCAGCTTACGGCACGAGATGCATGCGGCAACAAGTGCAGCAACGGCAACTCTCCGATCATCGCGGCTCTGCCGTACTGAGGATCTTGCTCTGGACCGAAGACAAGAGCTCTGAAAGCACTCCCTCCATCTCCCTCATGCTGCCCAAAACCTCTCTATGTCTCCTACACCCTAAGCCCTAAACAGGTAGCCCCCTTTCACAAATCCAAAACTGGGAATCACGGGCCACCGACAAGCCTACCCGACTCCCGCCTTGGCACCGGCATCGGCGCCTCGACACACAGATCCTACCAACAAGACTCTGTTAGCGTTCTTATCAGGAATACTCTTGTAATCAATAGGCAAATTATTGTTACAAGTATCCGTATTCTTCTTGTAACTATTTTTGTTATTGTTATCAATGCTGGTAGTAGTAATAGTACTACTGCTGTCATAGAAGACCCTGAACCCTGAATCCATATTTGAAATACACATTTTACCGGACCAGATGTGGCTTCCGGCCCCTCTTGTTAACTCTGTCTCCTTCTGCCTCTCAGCCGGGTCTCCGGCTCCGAGAGACGCCTTTTTCGCGGTTCGCCCGGTTCCCAGATCCATGCTTGGAGGATCATGCGACTTAGTAAGTAAGGTTATAAGTACCCTAAGTGGGGTTATAATTGTAGTTAAATTAGCTATAACCCTACTTACTAAGTCCCATGATCCTCCAAGTGTAGGGAGGACCATCGCCCATCGACTCAGCCCTTTCGCCAAGGTTACATCGCCGTATCCCAACTGACCGCCCATGCCCTGACCCCAACACTTCAGGCCGTCGTTGTCCAAAATGACATAACTTTGCATATCACCAACTGCTATCTTCTTTACCGTTCGACCCGTGCCGAGCTCAATGGGAGGTAGTGCATCTCCGTTGTCCACGAGGAGACACATCGGAACTCTCGAGGTAGCAACGGCCACAGCCGTCCTGCCTGCACCGGAGTCTGAGAAGGCCCCCATCTCGTTTGGCTCATCGCCGAAGATGCCTGATCTGCCCTGCGCTGCTGAACCGTCGAGAGTTCGGCCAACCTACGCCGAGAATTGCGCAGATTCCTCCAACGCCAGGTCAGCAATGCTGAGGCCCAGCACCGCCCTCAACAGCTGCCGGAGTCCCATGGACGGCAAGCCAACACTCACATGCAATGTGATAAAACATAAACCTTTCTAGACAAACCATGTACCACATGATGACCATGATGCCAAATACCGTCGCAGTGCACCACGATGATGCCGATGATGATGATGATGATGATGATGATGATGCGGGCGCTGGTGATGAGGCTGTCTGCGTCATGCAGATTCGCAGATTCCGTGAGCCCACAAACTTAGGGTTTAGGAACCCTGGACCCCAAATCCTAAATCCTAAACTGTTCTTTGTGGGTGCCCTTAACCATGTGCGCACGACCAGCGGCCAAAGCAAAAAGACGCGCCCAGACCTGAGGGGCTGACAGCTGTTGAATGAGATTCGAGATCTCTGTGTCCACCAGCTCAGAGACTGAAGCAGCTCTTCTGCCTGTGTCAGGACGGTAACAAGACTTCAACCTCTACATTTGTGCATATTATATTTCTATGTATGTATGTATGTATGTATGTATGTATGTATGTATGTATGTATGTATGTATGTGTATATATATATACACATAAACATATCCACACATATCATATACTAGAAACGGCTAAAACGGATTATGAATGACTAGCCTCCTCCCAGCCGGTGGATTGTGCAAGAGCGGAAGCCGCTGCGTTGCAGGCGACCTTGGGTTTCGACCCTTCCCAGGCAGCACGATGCATTCTGCTGTCTTGGCAGGTTTAGGGTTTCGACTCACACACTCGCACGATGCTGGCATGGCAAGAGAAGGTCCCGAGCTCAGGGTTTAGGGTTTAGAGTTTAGGGTTTAGGGTGTTTAGGACGTTTAGGGCTCCATGCGTCAAGAACGATGCCCCGGTCGCTGAAACCCTCGTGGTTGGAAAGTGTCAGAAGTTTTTGGGATCTCTGAGAGCGCTGAAAATTACCTCCTAACCTTCTGCAGCCCACGGGCCCACATCGTACCCCCACCACCAGCATGCCTAGACTAGGACAAGTTTGTGCACGAAACGTGATATCCGAACTGCCAACTAGGCAACATATTGTGGACTGGCCTTGGGTCTGCATACCCAGCCTGGATCCTGAGCGTACTTCCGGCCCAGCCGGGCATCCAGCCACATCTGGTACCACTCTGCGGAAACACAACTCCGTCACGAGGTGCAGCGCACGCCGCCAGCCCTGTGCAACACCCGCACACTCGCAGAACGGGAAAGTGTCATGTATCCCATTTGCCAGTTGAGTGGGTTCAGGCAACCCATCTGCAAATAGTTTCATTGTGCCTGCATGGCGTATTCGGCAACTTCATACAGACGAGTGTACATACAGCGGGACTCCACCTTCGACTCTGACTTCTCTCTACCCCCGGTCCTATAAACCTCTAAAGACCTCTGAAGCCTAAACTCATACAAGCAAGAAATCCTCCAAATCCTGATGTCACATATTATTCCTATCCGTGATACCCCAGGAATTCAAGCCCCCCGGAAGCCTTACAGAAATCCTGCTAGAAGCCTACCTAATGACTCCCCAGATATCCCCAGATCCTCAAAGTAGAAATCCTAACATAACATACCTACACCCACCCCTGTGCCTTGAAGTGCAACCCTCGACACCCAATCTCGGCCTTGACTTGGCCGCTACATGCGCTGATAGTGCTGCCTGCGCACCGTGCACTCACAAGCTTTCTTGCACGTATACATGCACATGAAACTGCATATGCTTCAGTGTGTATGCATTCAAACCACACATACAAAGCGGCAACGTATCTGATCTACTTTCAGCGGGACGATGCACTACCCAATCATCCAACTATAATCATCTATGCCTATCGATTCAGCCAGCCCAACCTGTGTGTGTGCGCATCACTGGCATCTACGGCAACTGTACGATTCAGGCTTTGCCACCCCTGCCTAGCAAAACCCGTAACTCTCAAGCCTTAAAACCAGGAAAAGCCGTTAAGATCCGAAACCCTCAGCTTAGGCTTCGACTGCACAACAGCAGCATGTGCACAAAGCATTTGAGGCCATGGCCATAGGCAACGACATCGACGCCTGCCATGTAAGGACTTAAAGCTTGTCCCGTGCATAGGTTTAGGGTTTCGACTCTCACTCTCGCACGAAGCAGGCAAGGCTCCAGGGTTTGGTTTTTTCGACTTCGTGTATATTTTGGGGTTTTGTCGCCACAAGACATGCAGTATTTTGCGGTTGAGGCTGCAGGGTGCGGGGGTCCGAGGGACACGGGATTGGCTATACCCCACACTTGGACTCGCCAGATGAGGCTACTTGCTGCCAGTCGGGTTAAATGCAAGATGTAACATAACATTAAGGGTGTACGCTCTCACAACTCAGTCCAGCGAGGTGAGGGCTCTCGATTCGCAGTCGGCTTTGACTAGACACCACACTCTGCTGCCATGGAGCTAAGAAAAAGCTAAGAAAGAGATGACATACCGCAGTGAGAGTAGTGCAGCAGACTATGGTCAACTGTGGACCTCTGACCCCTGTCCTACTGAGCCTCTGCTTCTCGGCCTGGAATCTCCAGACTTCAGCGCTGCAGCGCATGGGAAGCAGACTGTCATCCTGCAGGTCTGTGGAGGACTTCGCGAGAATCCGCGGCACCTTTCCTGCCTCTGTCTACTTGGAGGATCATGGGACGTAGTAACTAGGGTTATAAATAAGGTAGCTATAATTATAACCCCAATTGGGGTACTTATAACCTTACTTACTAAGTCCCATGATCCTCCAAGTAGGTTCGAGCGGGGTCGCTATCAGCCAGCAATAGGAGCTTCAGCCCTTCAGATTACTGTGTGCTCGTCCATCAGCAGTTGGACCAGAAGGGGCGCCCACTTCTGACGCTGAGGCTTGCACAATACCACCGCAAGAGCCCATGAATGCAAGACCATTAGGATGTTGGCGCACATGTTGGAGCTCACCAACTCTTCCGTCAAATGGAGCCTGGCCTCTGCTATCAGTTGCTGCTGAGGGCATCAACAGCATGATGCCAGACACGGTTGCTGGCCGCTGGCGGTGCATCCGCACTCCGACAGTTCTTGCAAGATCTGGCAAGCTGCAGTCGCAACATTCACCGTCCGGTCTCCGATCGGCAAAAGTAGGGCAAGAGTTGGAGGGGCGTCCTCCATCGCCACGGACTCCTGTCGATCATGACCGTCTTGTTGCTCTTCGCCATGGGCATCCTCCGACGTGGGACGTGGGAGACTCATCCCACGCTCCACCACCCTCGCTTCATTGCTGTCGTCCTGTAGGGGCAAGCATGTGCATCCGGTGCTTGCCGCCCCTGAAGGACGACCGCAACCAAGCGAGTGCTGGTGAAGGCCGGGATGAGTCTGTGCCGGGCTCCTCGTTCGGCGGAGTTTCCCGGCGTTGATCGAGACATCTCGAGACCGAAGCACATGTCGGAGCGGCGAAACGGAAGCCCTCAGGCACATCAACCGTCCGATCTCCGATCGGCAAAAAACGGCAGAAGTTGGAGGCGCGCCTTGTGCCACCACGGGTTCCTCGCTCGCTTCGCTGCTGGTGCAACCGCAATGTCGGGCCTTGGTGTCTGCCAGATCTTCCTGGCTCGGTTGAGTATCGGTTCATTCACGGGCTCCTCGGCAGCACATGGCTCTGCCAGCGGAGCCGAGATCAAGTTCTGGTTGGCATCCCGCTGCAGCATTTCAACCTCTCGACATCTACCTCCGCCATGAGTCGCACCTGCTGCTCATGGAGGGAGCGCTCCCTCTCATTCCGAAGTTCCTGCTCACGAACCTCCAGCTTGAGCTTCAAAGCGTCATGGCTTTTCATCGCCGGAGATCTGTCGCGGACTGCAGCTCTGTCACGTCGGTCTCCAAGTCTCCCAGCTTGGCGGTGCACTTGCTGCGCTCTGTCCACAGCTGAACGGCATGGTCATCGGGCAGGCGGGTGCTGGTGTCGCTGTTGGCGCTGGTTGCCGTCGTTGCTGCCAGCGCTGATGCGATGCTTCACTCCTTTCTGATCGACTCTCGATCGTGTGCGCAACCTTGCACTCCACCTAAAGGCGCTCTTCCATCCGCACAACTGCATCGAGAAGAGTCGTCTGAAGTTGCTCTTTTGCCAGCACAACTGCGGCATTCAGGGTAAAGGCCGGTAAAGTAGATCACCCCCGTGTCCCCGGAGAGTCGGCATCTTGGCGCAGGGATGACACCGAAGTTGCGACCTTCGCCGGCCCATGGCTGCTGAAACGGAGCCTCGCTGGCTCCCGAAAGGTGTGTCCAGAGAACCTGCGGCTTTGTGCCTTCCATGCAGCGCGCTTCGTGGTTCCTCGACGCAACACTCTCCGAGGGGGGCCTTGCGACCCACGTATGATGTGTTCTAAGTCCAGGAGTCTGGGGCGGGAAAGCGAGAAGAAAAGCGAAAGCCTGTGAACATCACATGAGTTCTCATGCAGAGTGCGGACTCCAGCTACACCCCAAAGCCCTTATGGCTGCCTATAAGCGTCAAATCCGAGGCCAGGAGCACCCAGGCAGGCGGAAGATCTGGAGAGCTGGAGGGCTCGAGACCAGAAGCCAGCCTGCTGCATGCAGAAACCAACTACGAAGCACTTTGCAGGTCTTGGATCACTGCTGAGCTCGCGAGCTTTTCTCAGATTCCAAGCAATCCGCGCCAATGCGTCAAACAAACTGGAGGCTGCTTGTGTCGGAGTCCCACGTGTAGACGGCTGCCGTAGTCATGTTCTTGGAGCACCATGTAGCCGGCAGTTGTGGGCATGCCACGCACTCGCCAGGACAATCTTCTTGTGGAACAGCAAAGCTACACATGGATGCGCCGTCTACACTGGAGGAAGAAGAGGACACGTAACCGGCCCAAACAGTTCCTGTCCATACGCCGCGTTGACATAAGGCCGCGCAGCGAAGTCCCAAAGCACCGGCTTTAGGTGGCCCCGTCACCCAGTCTTCAGGACGGATGCCCTTGCACCCCTTGTAGGCAATCGGGTGAGGTAGTTCTCGGTTCTTCCAACTGGTAGTGATGTTCACCTGTGTTTTACTCAAAGGTGCGAGTGGGACAAGCTCACAAGAATCACCTGCACAAAGCTGCAATGAGGCGTCGTCTAGCAGCGTCAAAGCAACACCGACCGTTCGCCATGGGGATGGACAGCACGTTAAACGTGAAATCCTCGTCACAATACATGCCAAGATCAGCGCTTGCGTCAGTCTGGTTAGTCGAAACAGTCAGCCAGCCTGCTCGACAGTCCACTGGAGACTTCGGAGCATGAACACAGTACTGCCCCACCATCACACCAAGTGAATCAACCACTCCAAGACAACACTGACCACCGTCAGGCTCAAGATCAAGCCCGAACGCCACGTTTGTTTGCCTGGCAACCGCTATGAGTGCCGATCCCCCCTCTGCTTGGATCTGGAAACGGGACCCTGCGGAGACGGTGTTGCAAAAATAGTAGTCTTGGTCTTGCACTTGCAAAAACGGTTTTCGCCCCGGCAACGGATAAAATACGCAGCGGGAGTCGCACTCTTCGACGGCGCAGTTCCAGCCTCCATCCCAAAGGCACGGATGTAAGTACTGGCTGGGTCACTAAAGACGTTTGGAGGTAGTGACTGTGGCTACCTCCAAACGTCTTTAGTGAAGCCCAGTATAGCTGAGCACTGCCGTAAAACTGCACGGCCAGGAAAAAACCGAAGACCTCTCCCAGCTGTAAGAAACCGGCGCCATTCTCTCGATAGGTCTCGAGCAAAGGCTTGACGCCTGGAAAGCCTCTCCCAGCCATTGCATCTTGGATTTTGCTCAGTTGGAATCCGATACCTCGCGTCGGTTCCAGGATGTCGTTCTGCAACTGTTCCAATGTTTAATCCGGTAACGCCCGCGGGTTCCGCAGCAGCGGGTTCATGTACGTCTTCTGGATGTACCTAATCTGCTGGACGGCATCAATAGCTTCGCTTGCCAATATGCTCAAGTCGATCTTGCCTGCCAGCTGTCCTTCGATGATTGAGAGGTCAGCAAGGAGGGCCGCGCCCACAGCGAGAATGCCAGCATCCAGCTGAGAGATCGCCTTGGCAATGGCTTGGAGTCCTTCCCCGATTTCCTTCACCATCTTCTGCAAATCGGAATCCAGCTTTTCGATGTCCGCCCCCATTGAAGCAATTGCTTGTGAAATCTTGGCAAAATTGATGTTCACATTGAAATCGACAGGGCACTGGCTGCAACAAGCAGCGATGCCACAGTTCGTCTTGCCCAGCAACGAACCATCCAAGCGCGTGGAGCCCTGGCCCTTCCAGGTCGATCGCTCCAACAAGACCACGTCCGACGATCGTCCCCAAGTAGGACAAGTCAGTCCGACAAGGCAATAAATCAAGACCAGAAGCTTCTTCCACGGCAAGCTGGTCATGGCTCAAATGGCCAAAAAAAAGCGCCCGGCTTCTGCCAAATCCAAGCAGTCGTCCATGCTTTTGAGCCAAAATCCAAAATCAACCCAGGCGGTTTCCTTCGTGTTTAGAGAGCTCACTGAACGAGCAGTCTGAGATTCTGGCCAGTTTCGAACGAATCACTATCTGTGACGCTCACATAGTGAAGGTTCCAGAATCGGAAGGCAGCAGCGTGCGCTCTGACCAGCGGTGCCCAATGCCTTGCCTTCTCCTGCGCAGAGAGGACTGTGTTGCCTCAGGCAGATAACATTCGTGTCTGACACCTGCTGCAAGGAATGGCGTAGCGTCTTTTCGCGTCTCATGACACGGGTGGAAACTCATTGGAATCCTGGTCCCTTCCTACTCGTGCAAACCTGTGCAGAATGCCATGTCTCTTGGAGACCGCGTTGGCAATCATGCCTCCATGCTTTCTGACTAGAGGCCCTCGCCATAGTTTGAACTCCTCAAACTGGCGTGCTTCAGGCAAGAGACTTTCTGGGGCCTCAGGCCTGCCTGCTCCAATTCCAGCACCGAGGCCTTGGATGCGACCTCCATCTCCCGCAGCCTCGAGTCCAGTTCCCGACCTAGCCGTGACTCTTCACAGGCAGCCAGCGCTCAAGGGCAGCGCATCACAGTTGCGCCGCCTCTCGCCAAAAGCCCTACTTCTCCTCCTCGCACATCACCTCCCGCCATGTCCGGGAGTGCGACCGGGCCCTGGATCTTCCAGTTGAGATGATCTGGTGACTCTGCTCCGTCTTAGGGCCATAGAAGCGCAGCCACGCCAGGAAGAAGGCTCCAGCGCATCCTGGGACGAAATACTATACTTCACTGCGCCCTACTGCACCATATACTACACGGTTCTATACTGTACGATACTAGAATTTTACTATACTCTACTCTACTATACTGTGTTATTCAGAGAGAGAGAGAGAGAGAGAGGAATCAGTCATGCACGGTGCGGCCAGAGCACATGCGCGCCGAGGCGGTCTCGGGACGCCCGGCTGCCTCTGGTGAACAGCATGCTTCAGAAGGCACGTTTTTTAGGGGCCTTACTAATTAGAATAAGATGTTGATGTATATTATACTATAATCATACTAAGGAGCCCTCAAAATAGTTTTTGGTGTTTATTTAGGCCCCCATCTTATATATCTTTGGAGCTCTCATGTTCCTGCAGTCCCTGCATATTGCTCCATGCCTACAACCCTCGGAATGCCTCCTGCGCGAGCTGCTGGCGGCGCTGCTCCAGCAGAGAGACTTCACCCGGCAAGAAGCCGGGGAGAGGGAAGGAGACGAGCACCGCCTGTCACTTGGCGAGGCAAAGCTTGGCCCTGGAGCGGATCTTAACCCAAGCGCCTGTCCTCCTAAGACTCTGCGTATAGAGTATAGGCTCAATTCTGACCGCATGTGGGCTCGCCTCGTCCTTGGGGTGAACCTGAGCACGCACGGCTATTGTTGCTGATGTCGCGTCAGTGCTGCCGCTGCCCTTGAACGTCCCCACAACAATCAGCACACCGACTGCTTGAAGCCCAAACGGCACAATAGCGGCTGCTGCAGAAGCTCAGCTGCCAAAGATTCACAGAGGGAAGCTCTGCAACCGCCGGCATCTCCACCGGAAACCTGACTGCCATGCAGTAGGCCCTCTGCAAAAGTTGAGAAAGGAATGTACACAACGACCGCTTGTGGCTCAGGCGGCATCAAGCTCAATTGCTGCTCTCACAGGCTCACACAGACCTAGTCACCCTGCGAAAAAAAACTTGTGGTTCCCTGACGGCGCAATCGAATGCACGTCGACTATGTGGTCCCTTGTCTCGAACCGCGGAGGCGACAAGGAACGAGAACATGTAGGTCCCAACGTCCACTGCAGGATCCTGCGGCACCATCGACTCTGCTGTAAAATCCATATCGAGGTTGGCTCGCACACTGGGCTGCCTCCGCCACTTTCTTACGAAACAACATCACGAAAATGCTATAATATAAACTATTCTTAATTTGTTTCAGCGTAACTGCACAACCCTGAAAGCAGCGCATGAAAGCAGCACATGGTCCTCGGGCTCAAGGGAGATGAGGATGCGGTCCAACACTGACACATCCAGCCAGTCCGTCGATCCCTTAAGCAGCGGCAATCCTGAGCGATGGGCTTTTACATCATACTATTTATGGCATAATATATGGTACATAACAGTACATCATATTGGTTTATGATACATTTTGTATATTGCAATATACTAAAGTTACTAAAGTTATGTTGTTGGTGTAGGCAATCGCTTTGGATTCGAGGCGAGCACGACTGGCCAAGGGCACTACTACCAACTACAACTTTATACTACTATGGACTATTCATCGAAATGTGCGGAGCAGGAAGGCCCATACAAGGTGAGAGTAGTAGTAGTACTAGTGGTGGTAGTAGTAGTAGTAGTAGTAGTAGTAGTAGTAGTAGTATTCATTCCCCACGCTGCAGGCAATCCGAGTCTGCTTAGCGAGCTAGCGGCTCCATGATTTCATGGAGTCGGAGCCTCTGTGGGCTCACAGGAGGCAATTTTGCCGTCCCTGTCTTTTCCTCTATCCTCCTCA
>CAJNDV010021225.1:52600-64612 GCA_905221635.1 Symbiodinium sp. CCMP2456
ACCCCCTTGATGTTCAGGACCTGGCATTTGCGCGCATTAATGAAGAGCCCTATGCACTGTAAGCTGTCTGTCAAATCCCTCAACTTGCTCTGGAGCTCGGCTGCGCTCATAGCGAATAACAAGATGTCATCCGCGTAAAGAAGAAAGTGTGGCAGGCGTAGCCCGTCTCCCCACGCAGGGAACATTTCGTTCCATCTCGGCTGAAGCCCCCGAATGTGTCTGTCGATCACCCTGGCAAACAGATCAGCTGAATAACTGCTCCCCTGCATAATCCCTTGCCGCACCGGTACCTTCCAAGTCTCGGCCCCCAGTGACATGTGGAGGCAGTTCTGTGAACATAGCTTCCACAACAGACCCGCCTCCGGGCATGGATCACACTCTGCCAGATAGCGAACAACAGCCGAATGAGCTAAGCTGTCAAAGGCAGCACGTATGTCCAACTTTGCTACATGAGCCTCTACGCCATGCTTACGTCGGAGAAGCCCGATGACTGTTTGGGCCGCCAGTATGCCATCTACGGTTTGGGTGCCTTTCCTACAACCGAGCTGGCCACTGGCGAAGGCGGGGCATCGAGCAGCGACCCTGTTCATGACGAGTCTACCAAAGACCTTTGACAAGCATGGAGACAAACATATAGGGCGTAGATCAGCAGGGCAGGAGGGAGCCGGGGTTTTGGGCAACAAGACCACTTTGGCTTCGGCCCAACCAGGGGGGACCTGCAACTCCCGAAACAAAAGCTGGTTGAAATACCGAAGCAATTTACCCTTGGAGTCCTTCCGGTGGTACGTTTTAATGGCCTCGTAACACACTCCGTCCATGCCGGAACTTGTACGTGGTTTGCACCTGGCGATAGCAGCTGCAAGCTCGTCCTCAGAAAAGGGCTTCGGCTGGATGGATGTATGGGTACGAAGCATTTGGTCTACCGCTTCCTTGGTGGGAGCCGGAAGGAACGAGGAGTACTTAGCTTCGTAAAACCTTTGCAGTTCGGTGGCCGCTGTTTGTTGTCCGCCTCGGAGCTCAATGTATGATGTCTCAAAAGAGCGCTGAGCTGCACTCTTACGAAGGTAGGTGATGGCTTTCCTGTCCCCCGCCCTGGCATCCTCCAGGATCTTGATTTTGTGGTTCGCTTTGGCCAGAGCCCGTTCATGACGAACCTTACACAAGAGGGCCGCCTTAACCTGCGAGTCTGTTTCCTCTCTCCTGTTCTTAATGGTTTGCTTGAGTTCCTCCGAGTCCTGATATCGCAGAGATGGCGGTCGCGTCGAATTACTTGCACACAAATTCGCAAATTCTGCTGGGTCAAAGGGGAGCCCAGATTCTGCATATCGCTCTAGCGGGCCAGGGGAGGTACACCATCTACCACACCCGGTCCTGGGCCTTGCTGATCTGTACACCAATGGTCGGGGCGTGCGCATGAGGCTGAAGACGGGGGAGTGGTCGGATGGCAGGGCCTCTTTCATGTCATCCCGCTTGAACGTCACAACCTCGACCCTCTGTGCCTTCAACATAATGAAGTCAATCTCGCTCCCCACCCCCCTTGCACTCCAGGTGTGGCCTACCGACCGGTTGTAGCGCAGGTCGTACTTGGAGATGATGGCCCTCAATAAACCCATACCAGGGAACTCGTCAACCCCCGCATGAAGATCCTGGTTCTGGGGGGTTTAGGGTTTAGGGTTGGGAGGGGGGCGGGCTGGTTAGGATTGACATTACCATCTTCTGTCTCGCAGTGTTGACTGAATGCACCAACGCACCAACGAAATGCCCTAGTAACTCCTAGTAATCGTGATGATGACGACGGGGGTATGGATGACGATGGATTGATGGTTTCGGCTTGACGGTGGTGCTACCAACTGAAATGGTAGGCATGGTTCTCAAAAGAACCTTTGCATGTGAAACGTTGCAAAATTCTAGGAAAATATGCAAAGAGCGGTATTTCCGCATGCTTCACCATGCTTCCTGCTAGCTGGTAGCTGAACCTCATCATGCTAACACCTGCTGGGCTATCTTGTGACAATGGCGGTGGGCTGAGCAACAACAGCAGCTACTTCCAGTTCTGTTTTGCATGCTGCCAACTCAGAAATTGTGCACTAAATGCGATCGGCATTTTGGTGCAAGGAATCGAAACGGTCGACGCCCTCCTCTCAGATCAGGGAGCCGGTGTTTCGGCCCCACACCCTCCTCCCAAACGAATCCCGCCGTGACTGGAAAGCAAGGCGCGTTGGCTGGCCCTTGGAGGGCCAGCGAAGATGCAGAGCCAGGCACCCCCTCGTCCAGGGCTCCCCGAAACCCGGAACTTCAGAGTCGTCTGCAAAGACCGTGGGATTTCTGACCCTCTTGCTGCTTTAGCCTGGAAACCTGGGCAGCTCATCGGAGCTGTTGGGCCCTACTACCTAGGTCCTCACTGTCGAGTTCCGCCCATCAGGCCCAGCTTCGGACGAGGCTTTTTGAAGAATTTATGAACCAAAGGACGAGCCTGGACCCCAACAGGAATGAAAGCTCTTGCCTGGACCACCAAAGTCTCCGGAACGCCAAACACCGAGAATGGACGTAGGTAACCTGAGACGGGTTATGACTGTAGCAATGTGGCGAAGGAGGAAGTGGTCCAAGAGGCCACTCTCCACGAAGAGCACAGGCGCCACGCCATGATCCTCCAAAGCACGCACCGCACACCCCGACAGCTTGATTGCAACAGCACCTGCAGGCCATAGGGGTCCTGGTACAAATGCCAGCTTGAGGCATCGCCCTGTTGCAGGATCTGTTGGCTGAGGTGTGTCACAGACTGCTGCGAAGCACAAGACTCTTCGGGCTGGCCTCTTGGAATGCGGCTGGACCCTCTGAGCCTTCCAAGGCCGTCCCAGCAGAGTCCAGCGTCCTGACGCAGATGCCGGCGGTCCAATGGAACACAAGAGGCAGCTACCCTCCAAGGCCCACCAACACCCACCACATGTGGCTCAATGCAGGTGTCCAGATGAAGAAGCCCACGTCGCTCTCGCTGGCTGCATTGACCACGGTTATGCCGAAGCCGTAGTTCCGATCCGCAAGAAGCCACCCAGAGACCGAAAGCAAAGCTCGGTTCCGGCTTGCACCTTCAATCTTTTATAGCACACTGCCAAGGATTCGGGCTACAGCCTTCTATGCCATCACCGATAAAACACGCGTCGCCGCGACTGCTGCTACAGTACTGTTTGGCCTACCGATGTCCAGAGTTGACACGGTGGAACTTCGAGGAGCAGTGCGGGAAAGCCACCTGAACTTCTCTGCCGGGGTGTCTGCGCAGCACTGCAGTTCCCCAGGGCCGGTAGCGGCACAGTTCGTCCTGGCGTGACATAAGGAGTGCACTAAGGAAAATCGCAGCAGTTGCTGTAACCGTAGCCGTAAGCGTAGCCGTAGCAGCAGCAGTAGCAGTGGCAGTCGCGATGGCAGAAGCAGCAGTAGAGTTTCCGTGCGCAGGGGAAAGCAGCCAGCTGCTCAGCCACCCCTTCCCCTTAAATATCAGGCCCCGGGTTGGCCTGGCAAGCCCTCAGTGCTGTAGATCAGGTCGTTCAAATGACTGGGGACGCAACCCCTGAAGTCGAAGCCCACAGGCGCATCGATCACCTAAGCCGAAGGAACTTTGAGCCAGAGCCAAATGGATGGAGAAAACTCTGCTTGTTGACGGCCGTGCTTGTGGTCTGTGACGCACACAGTGCCTGGAGATGCCTTTCAAAGTCCAACTTGTCAATTGAACCCAGTACACCAGGCAATTCTTGTCAAACCGTCAGCAGGACGACGTCTTACGAGGCAAACCTTGTGAAGACATTGCACGGCTGCCTAACACCATTCCAATGACAAATGTCCACTTCTAACACGCGGCGAGCTTAACGATATTGGCGGAGGCAGAAACAGTGTCGCTGTCAACACCAGTAGCATCAAACGTGCACTCGAGGTGCGATGGTGCCGCTGGGGCCCAGGTCTTGGACCAAGGATATGAAAACGTTCAGGATGTTCTGGCTGCTGACCGTGAAAACGGTTGGTTGCCTGCAGCACAGAACAGCTTCGCTGCAGAGTTGGCTTTGAGACACTGTGCTTGATTGCAATAGGTGGCAAACACACATTACGGCAACATGTGTTCACCGAACCAGGCCAAGGCACATTGTTGCAGACAGCTTCTCCAAAACAGCAACATTCGAAACCTCAGCTGCGGGATCGAGTGATGAAGAGCCCACGACCAATCGCATCAGATTTTTCGAGCTGAACCCTTTGCCCAGCTGCCCAAAGGTCTGACTCCATGGGATCCGCTGACGCACTGAAGTTCCAGGCGAGGCTATATGTAGTGCTCGACCTGGCAAACAAGAACCCGGTGAAGACGCCAAAGACTGGAGTGAGGCAGTTTTCTTCTAGTCAACAGCCAGGTCGCAGCTGCTCACCCGCGCTTGATAGCCGCGCTTCCCAGTGATTAGAGGCAGAAAGCCTTGGCAAGGCCAGCCACGATGTTTAGGGCTTCGGGTTTAGAGTCGCATGACCACCAGCTTCTGGGGATGAATGCAGGACACTTTCAGTGCACATTCGAGAAGCAGAGAACTTCATCCGAAGGTGGAACACCGGACTCTCGAAATCTTGCCCAGCCACTGCGTCATGGGCTCCAGTGGGTTCAACGTTTGCAGAGTGAAGAAAACGCGCTGCCCGGCATGCATCTTTTGGCCAGCTGCAAACCTCCGCTCATGGCAGCTCTTTGAGTAGTTCCCATGAAGAACAATAACTTTCAGTGTCCTCTAGAGGGCTTTTCCCTGCCCTTCTCATGCGTAGCACAACCAGCTTCGCGACATGACGTATAGTATTCTTGTAGTTTTTTGTGGTATTATAGTATTGTAGTTTTGTAGTAATATAGTCTATAGTACTATCGTATTGTAATGATATAGTGTTATAGCATTGTAACATTATAGTCAATTATAGCATTATAGTATTATAGCCAAGCAACGTGTACTGGCAGTGTGTCATTCCCATAGACGTCAGCCAAGAGCCCTCCCCGGAAGTACCCAACTCTCCTCTCGTCGGCAGCAAAGGACACATGGACTTCCACCAAAACTGCAGAAGCAGGGCATGCAAGAATCCTCGAACGAAGTCGGGGAAGCCGTCAAGGTTCCGGTCCAGCAGAAATAGAGTCCTAACTGGCCGACCCAGTCTCAACATGCTCTGTCCAGTACGCTCCAGCAGGATACGTCAGGTTCTGGTTGGTCATTTGACGGCTGTGCGTTGAAGGGTCCAGTCCGGTCAACATGCACAGCTTCCGGTCGCGATTTCGCTTGAGCACACGAGTAGTCGAATGAGTGGACTCGATTGTGCGAGGCCGATACCATATTCCCAAAGACTCATACTAGCGCCTTTGTTTCGGTTGCCTAGTGCAGTTAACATGGGCTAGTCAAGAAGGACCTAATGCATTATGTATTGGTGGCACTGTCAATGCTCGGAGTCGCCCGAAGTGGCTAGCTAGCAAGGATTCAGCTGCCATGATTTAGCTTGGCAAGAGGTCAGACATTCGATCATCGATGCAGGTTGCAATGTAGCTTGCACATTACTGAACACTTCTGACTGCTTCCATTCCATCATTCCTACAGTCGATAGGCCTGTACATTTCCCACAGGCCTTTTAGACCGAAGGGGGCACGCAGGATTGTGATATATCAGGGATGTGATCATCAAGAACCAAAGGGATCCCTCCACACGTTCTGTGGCTGTGCAGAACTCGTTCCCTGGCGAGTAGCTGCACGTCATCGTCAAAGGGAGCCGTCTCGCCCCCAGCCAGCGGTAGCTCACTGACCAGCGCCGTGCCTGACGACTTTGGCTTTCAACTTCGGAACTTACCAAAAACCGACGCAAGGTCATGCCCACCTCAATTGCCATGCTGGAAAGTGCGACCCAGTCACTATTGTCCAACTCATGAGGCACGTGGCCCGCTTCGAGGACTTGGCATGCCAACCCAGCAGGAGGATGCAACCTCGGAAGCTGCAACATTCAGGATGCGAATCGGCGCTCCCGGTAACGGCGTGCCAGTAGTGTCATGTGCTGTGCCCAGTAGATGCCTCTTACATCTCCACGGCAAATCTACAACGGAGGCTTCACAACAAGTCTTGGAACCGCATCCTTGCACCTCATGCAGAGACCCACCTTTGTTATAAGCTTGTGAGCATGGGAAAGACATGCAAAAGCATTTTGCAGCGGCGCGGCTCGAGCGTGGTGACTCCCCCAGTAGTCGCACCGAAGCCTATCTGAACCTTGTCTGCGCAGGTGCAAATAGTAAGCCGGCAAGCCTGGTCGAACTGATGCCAGGGTTGGTCCTGTTGCAGTGAAGATGCGTAGAGCATGTTCCGCTGGCCGACGAACGGTCGAGGTCCCGAGCCCTCGCAAAATCAAAACAGTAAAACAACAGAAACGAAGAGAGACGGAGAGAGCTACGTGCGTGAATAAACTCAGTTCCAACTGTACAGCAAACGGCCTCACGCCCAGTTTGCAGTATGCGCGCCAGGGACGATGGGCTCCCTGAGCAGCACAAGTCCGCCCGGAATGGAAAGGCTAAGAGGGCGACAACTGCCTTCTGAGAGGTAGGAGAGATAGCCAATGTTTGGAAGGTACCTTGACATTCCAGTCAGCATCTCTTGGGAAGGTGCTTTAAGTCTTCAGGTGGGGAGTAGGCTTCTTGCAGCCGATGCGACTGCGGCTCTGCATCGTCACTGTTGGTCAGCTGAGCTGGGAGCTGCATCGGAAAAAGATCTGTGGTCGGATTCCTGCACGCCGCGGTGACCACACAGCAAGTGCAGCAACACCACGAGAGTCCCAAACACCTGCCACCCTGCGACCAGATGCATGCGAGGCTCGGCAGGCTCAAGATGGAAAGCGTGTGCACGATGTTGCCTACGGCAGTGTCCATCGTCGCGGGCAGCTGCACGCGCAGGACCATGTAGCGCTCCAGGTAGCTCCGGAAGACCATGGGAAGCAGTTGCTCCACCAAGCAGTCAGGGATCCCACAGTCATAGCCCGGAGAAGCGGCACAAGAGGAGCTGCAGGCGCCAATGGGCAAACTCCATTGTGTGATGGGCAGGAGATACAGGCGGAGGTAGCTGCCCTGCTCGATGCCAGGCAGGTTCGATGCCGAGAGGCTCAGGGTCAGATTTACGGCCCCAGCCACGAGGTGCTGTACCCTTTCACTGTCGGCGTTCTGGAGCTCAAGATTCAGCCCGGAGCTGGCGATGGGAGCCGCTTCGGTACCTCCCTCGCGCAGCTCGACGCCTCGAGACAGCTGTCCCAGAAGATAAGAATAATTATCATAGTAAAACCAATCACTAATAATAATCAACAGTATTAATAACAATAAAAAATAAGAAATAATAAAGAACAGTCATAATGATAATAATGATTGGGTAACATCACAGCAACTGTTAGCTCTAACTGCTCATTGACAATAATGTTTGGGTAACATCACGGCATCTGTTAGCTCTGGCTGCTCACGAAAGCCGCCACACAAAGGTGGATCCCAGTCACAAGCAGGTCTACCAGAACAACTATATACCACATGCCAAGACGATTTCCTATGCTCTACGGAAGCAACCGCGAGAACACACGCAGCCGCCCATGCAGCCGAGACTACTTGCTCGCTCGTACACCTGGTAGCGCTTCGCACAGCCTCTCCGCGGGCCATTTAGGGTTTAGGGTTCCGGCTCAGGGTTTAGGGTTTTCGTCATTTTGTGCCAACATCGACCCTAGCGGAACTCCAAGTAGGGGACATCCGAGCATCTGACACCCCACCGCACTGATGGCTGTCGCAACAGCTGGGAATCTAAAGGGAGTTTCTTTGGCGGCGCAAGTCTGCCGCTAGCTTTCGGCAAAACAGAGCAAGGCCGACCGAGCCCTTCTCACACATGCATCCAGGGCTCAAAGCAGGATCCGAATGTGCTGCTTTGATTGCTGAAATAATCGAGCTGGTCTAAAGGTGGCGCTCGGGGACGGGTGGTTGGGCTGTGTAATTCAAATTTCAGGCATAGGTTCTTCAGGTTCTTCAGTCTTTCTTCGCAGCGGCAGCTACAATACGGTCAAAGCTCGGTTTAAAAACGTGATTTTTGGGAATTAGGTTCAAAATGGCGTACGACCCAAACCCTAATCCCTCGCGATGACAGGTTTCGACCAAAATTGTCTATGCAACTGTTCCGCGTTGCTCACCGGTCTACTGCCACTCTCTCGCTTACGCAGGGCTACCAGCAAGTCAGTCTCAGGTGGTCAATACTTGTGGAGATGAAACATGCTGCTTCGGCCTCCATCAGCATAGAAGCAAGCTACATCCAGGTCCAAGACCTCTTCCAGTGGGATCAGGTTCACCGCCACTGCATCCAACACCTCATGGCTGATTGGGTGTGTGATCTGTGCTGGGTCCTCCCCATAGTTTCTACAGCGTACAACATCGGGCTGACCGTTTACGGCTGTTTTACATGTGGGTGGTTGTCAAAATTATGGTCCCTTTTTGGGTCCTTATTATAATACGGCACCTATTATTTAGGGTACCCCAAAAGGGACTTGAATTTTGACAACTACCCATGTGAGGGTGAATGGTTTACGGACCCGGGGAATTCAGCCAGATCCCCAACTTGCCCATAACTTCGTCAAGCACAACGATGTTTGCTCCGACCATCATCCCTGGTGGGGTCTTAGGCTCTGTAGGGTTTTTGCAATCTGGTCGACACAATGACAACGCGTTCACGCTGCATGAGGCAGGCCGCAAAAGGAGCATGCCGAACCACTAGACTGACATGCAAGGCTCTGTGCAGCCTCACCATATGAGAAGTGTATTATTGTTGCTATCTGGGCCGTCCCACCTAGCAGCTATGCTACCCTACGCTGCCTATGTGGGCAAGTCGCACAGGACGCGAAAACCTCTGGACTTGCGGTGGTGCCCTACGAATCAAACGTCAATTCAAGTGTTTAGACTTTTCCCGGACAAACACTCAAAAAAAGGCCTTCCAGAAGTTAACATAAGCACCACAATCCTGTGGGAGGTCTCATGCTTAGGGCTTTCGGCTTTGGACTCTCGCGAGGTTTGGGCTTTAGGGTTCAGGGTTCAGAGGCTCAACTAACAGAACTCTTCCACCCAGAAGAAGGCCCTGAAACTTCGAATCCAACACTTGTGCAAGCCTTGACCATTCCAAAAACCCTAAGCCCTATAGCCTAAAGCCTAAACCCGACACAGTACAGCAAGGGGCCAATTGGTAGGTGCAAGAGCTGGTGCCGCATCGGTTTCGCAGCCCAGAGAAGCGCTCGAACAAGATGGAGAGCTCTTGCCTCTTTTTCATGGGTTTAGGGTTTAGGGTGTTAGGGTTTAGGGTGTGGTAACGTCATGGGTGTTCGCGGGTGTGTGTGCACACGTGCACACCCAGGCCGCTCGCACCTGTGCGTAAGACCACCCTGAGTTCAAGCATTTTAGGGTTTAGTTCTAGCGTTCTCCCAGGCATCCCAGCGGGGGGTTTGGCATCGCCCACGATGGTCGTTATTTTCGACGGGGCCCATGTCGGCTTTCTGTGAGTTTGTCTCTTTCTGGGCTGCCTCAACTCGTGAAGGGTTTCGGGGGTCCAACCTTTGTCAAGAAGGGGGCCGGCTCCAACTCGTGAGGGTTGGGGGGTGAAACCCTTGTCGAAAGGATTGGTGGGCAAAGCCTGTCGGGTTTAGGGTTTCTCCTTTATACCACTCCGTGGGAGGTGCCCGAGGGCCCGGCAGGCATGGTGCCAGTCGCCTAGCTTTACCTAGGCTCCGCGTACGCGTTCTCTGCCGCTCGCGAAGCTCGGGCCGCTTCGGGCTCCGCAGTGGCGGTTGTCGGACCCTCAGTGAAGACTTTAGGGCATCCAGCGTTGAACTTGTGAAGTCCGTCGACGAGACGACCTCTAAGACTCTCTGGCTAAAGGTCAATTTTCAGTTGCAAGCAAGAGGTGCTGACCCGTCTCGCCGTTGGCACCCACATCCTCAAGCCAGCATCCTTGCACAAGATTTGAACAGCGAAGCGCACACAAAGCACGAGCCGCGGAAAACAAGAACGGGGGACCTCGTGGCACGGGAAAGCTGCCCAGTGCATCTGACCAAAGCTCCCGGAAGAGCAGGCCGCAGGCGGCCTGAACTTTATTCTGCTATATATTATTCTAATCTATTATATTATAGTCTATTCTACTATATTATATTATATTATATTATATAAACTTTCGGGTCAAAGTGTTTGGCTGCGGCATTTAGGAGTCTGTGGCTGAAGCGTGCTCAAGAAGACTTGGAACAACTTGGTGGGGCCTCTACTGCCTGATCGGCCTAAGCATGTTCAAAAGTGTCCTATTCGGGTTTCCCTCCGCAGAGAGCAGGCAGGCAGCCAGCAAATGTCATGGTGGCTTGCTGCATGGGCAACGGAAGTTAGCAAGGGGTTAGGGTCGGACAGGATACCAACCAAAGCCCTCACGCGAGCGGTAGCCCCCCTTTACCCCAAACCCCAAACCCCAAACAAAAAAAACAGTTCCGGCCTGGGACCTGCCTTGCGCAGCAGTCGTGGCCAGCCGTAATCTGCCTCCCAACCAAAAACACCAGGTGGGAAAAACCAGGCAGTGTGTAGATTGAAGTGATTGACCTTCATGTGAGGCCCCGATGCCCGAACACCTCACAATACCCAAATCAGTGAGCATGGGAATTAGAAGTGGAGCACATTCAGAAACAACAGCATGGAGACAAATGCATCGAAAACGCAGTAGAAGTTCGTCGTGGAACTTCATGAAACACTCTATATAACTCTAACGCCACAACTGAACTTGCGCACCTGTGTCCAGAAAGCGGATAACCAGCAGCATGCGCCCCACGGAGCGTCCTGATGCCAGGAGGCCACAAGGTCTTGAGCACTCCCACTTTCACCAAGAGGTGCTGCACATGCGTCACAATACACAGCACTAAGTAGGGACCCCCCCCTAGCCCTGACCTACCTAGTCAGGGCAATCATCTCTTTTCATCCGAGAGGCGGTACTCGGCCACCGCTCTGGTTGGCGAGAACGAGATCAGCACCTCATACAGGAGAGGTGACGTCTGGAGTGCCTGGAAGGGGTACGAAGTGGTGCGCAAACACTTGCGCTAGCGACGGCAATCACGTGAGCACACACAGGTAGACATGAACTGCGGAAGATATAGTACGTAGACAAATGCACATACGTTCATAAACATGTACGGACATGCGTACACACATACGTACACTCACATACTCATCCCTACGTACATGCATGTGTGCATGCGTGTATGCACAGATGTGTGTGCATTTGTGTTCGCATGTGTGTGTGTGTGTGTGCGTGTGTATGTATGCATGTATGATGCACGCATGTCTACACGTGCATGTGCATGTCTGTAACTGTACGTACAATGCGTGTGTGTGTGTGTGTGCGCGTGTATACCTGCATACATGTGCAAAAGTGCTCGCATGTATGTGTATGTATGTGTATGTATGTGTGCGTATGTACATCTATGCTAAGTATGTTTGGGTATGTCTGTAATTACGCGTGCGTGCATGCCGGCACGCATGTGTGAGCGTGAGCATGCGCATGTGTATGCGCATGCTTTTGTAAATGTGTATGCGCATGCATGTTGTATGCATGTATGTATGCATGTATGTATGTACGCACGTGTGTGTGTGTGTGTATGTATGCATGTATGTATGTAAGTATGTATGTATGTATGTTTGTTTGTTTGCTTGTTTGTTTGTTTGTTTGTATGTGTGTGTGTACGTATGTATGTATGTATGTATGTATGTATGTATGTATGTATGCACGAGTGCGGGACTGTATGTGTATCTGTAAGCACATCCGTGGTTCATTCATTCATGCATGCATGCATGCATGCATGCATGCCTGCATGGGTGTATGAGCATGTGCGTATGGATGTATGTAATGTACATATGTGTGTATGTGTGTATGTGTGTATATGTATGTATGTATGTATGTATGTATGCACGAGTACGGGACTGTATGTGTATCTGTAAGCA
>CAJNDV010021236.1:6255-20724 GCA_905221635.1 Symbiodinium sp. CCMP2456
GCATGGATATTCAGCCCCACGCAGGCAGACACTGTAAACCCTAAACCCTGAGGTTTAGCTTTTGGGTTCCCGGCCTCGCCTCCTCTGAGGGTTCGCAAGAAGCTCGGAAGCTCGGAAGCTGAGGGTCGCCCCAGGAAGAACGCAGAGAACCCAAGACCCCTTCTTTCAGGAATATATGCCTTAAGTCATAGTATATGAAGGCCCCCAGAATTTAAGGTGCATTCCTTAATTCCCTTATGGAACCCCTATAGACACCCTCATAGATCGCTTTACGGAACCCTATAATTCAAGGGTACATTCCTTAATTTAAGGCGGGTATTGAAACCTAAACCCTAAACCCTACACCCCTAAACCCTAAACCCTAAACCCTCGAACCCTAAACCCTAAACCCTAAAACCCTAAACCCTAAACGATTTTCTGGGAACGCCTTTTGTGAGCTTCCGGAGGGTTGCAGGCTCTGGCGGGCATCACTTCTCGTGGGATCAAGTCGCACGAGACCTTCTGGGCGCACCCTGGCCGCGGCCAGGGTTGATTTTCTAGGGGTTTAGGTTTAGGGTTTAGGGTTTAGGTTAGGGTTCAGGGTTTAGGGTTTGCAAGGAGGCTTCAAGCCAGATATCCTCAAGATGCTAGGTGGCTTCTTTTCGCTCGCAGCGCGATGCCTACACCTGAAGCATCCGGCTCCTTCCCCAAAGCACAGCCGGAATTCTTTGTTTGCCGCCAAAGGCAGACCGTGACCGAAGAAGCTCACAGAGACAGTGGGTTCATGGTGTAAGTCCATACTATACCCCGTCAGAGACTATGCCCATGTACCTTCCGATGCGTACCTGCTTCTCTCGAGACCTCTGCTTCGTTTAGTCACCACACGCCTGTGGCCTGTGCGAGGCCTAAGTCCTGCGTCACGCTTCCGACGCTGCCAAAGGAGAGACTCGGAGGAACATCCTTCGTTTGGAAAAAGAGGGTGCTTGGGCCATCTCGGGGTGCTTGGGATTTCGCCCCAAAGCTCTACGGCGGAGGGACGGCTACCACAGTTCGCAGTTTGCGGAGGTTCGCTTCTTTCCTCTTGCACAGACTTTGCCCCTAAGGCCCAAACCCTAAACCCGAAAGGGGGAGCTGTGAATTTTCAGAGTCGCTGCGCGACGCGTCGTTTGGGGCCCACCATTGAAGAACCCACTGGTAGGCCTTGCTCCATCCCTGCAGGGGCCACGTTCTGCCCCAACAGGGCTCCAAGTGTGCAGGTTATTATTATTGTTGTCGTTGTCATTACATGTTGTTGAAATTATTGTTATAATATTACTGCCAATATTTTTGTCATCAGTATGTTATTGCCATTGCTAGTATTATTGTTATCGTTCTTCTCGTTATTACTACATTATTGTATTTTATTTTTCTTATTCTTACTGCTCTTGCTCTTGTTCTCTTATTGCTACTATCATGATGGCTCCTTCTTCTTCTGCTTATCATCATGATTATCCTCAGTGGACGGCAGATCGCCTCCCCGGATCCGAGGAAGGCATTGGTGGTGCAGCAAACGAACGCTGCGGCAGGGGACATCGTGGTGGAGGCGGACGACTTTCGTGACTCTGTGACTCGGATCCCTCAAAGCCGGCGCGGAACAGATCTAGCATTTCGTTCTTCGGTTGCGGCATGTGGAGTTCAGATTGTAGGGCATGGTACGAGGGTGTCTGGGCGCCCTAAGGATCAAGAGATACTTCGAAGATCGAGCTGACTTGACTGCTCTGAACCTCACTTGAACGCCAAGTTGAGGTGAGAGAGCTCGGGAAGCTCGACATGAAGGTTTACGATGACCACCTGAGCGAGAGGCTGCACGTGAAGTGCGACGCCTAAAGCCCCGTGGGGCGGGAGTTCCTCACATGTTCCGAAGCAGCCGCGGCCTGAGCTGACGGCTGTACCCTGGCCCTGAATGCTCCACTCGGAGGGAAAAGAGTGCCATGGAGGAGGGAAGGAGCAATGCCGCAGTTTAAGCAGAGTTTTGGTTGGAGTATAAGGATCATTGCCCTGCTACAAGTAGTAGGAAGGCTTCGCGAACATCGTGCCAAAAGTAGCCTGTAGCAAGAGCATCGCCCCTCGGAATCACGATAGCTTTGTCATTTGGCCTTTGGCTGCGTGCTATAGGGTATGGGATTGTAAAGACAGACACTAAACCTAGACCCTAAACCCTAAACCCTAAACCCCTATACTAATCATAAATACCAGGAGCTTCGAACCTCGGGCCTGACGGCTTTGATAATTGGATTCAGCTGCCCCTACTTAACCCGTTCTCGGAATCCACGCGTCATGTACCTGCATGGATATGTCGTGTGTTTGGCAGCCATGGCTCGAACATGAGGCTTCTTCACAGATGTGCAAGATCTATTCATTCTCGTTGCATGCTTGCGTCCGCATTCGTAGTTGCAAGCTGTGTGCATTTCCGTTGGCAATCTCGCTGCTCTTCCATGAGCGATTGGGCTCATGAGTTCCGGTTGGTTGAGGCCGGGCTGTCGATGCATTGATATGAGTGTCATTCTTTTCCTTCCGATTGGAAGCAGGTACAATGGCAGCAGTTTTCTTAGACAGCGGCTGGCATTGTCGGTGGTGAGCGGAAAACCGATTGTCATTGCCGACATACGGGCGAAGGCTGGAGGGATAAGCCTTACCTGGCTTCAGGGCGACAGCCTAAATCGTCAAGTGCCAAAGCCTTGAACCGTCACGCCTGAACCAAGCTTCGGATTGTGTTGATCTTCTTAGTTGCAGAAGTTCCCTTGCAACAGCACTCGAGGATTTCACTTCAGGATGACCCCCACACCCTCAAGCTCTAAAGCCCTAAGCCCTAAGCCCTAAAATCCCCCGCCCTTGAGCTCCCGCACTCCAGGACGAGGAGCCTGGACTGCGAGATTACGAGGCACCAAGCTTCCGCCCAGCGAAAGCAACAGGGTTTGGGGTTTTAGGGTTAAGGGTGTTTCTGGTTGTGGGTGTTGGGTGTAGGTGTTGGGGCCCTTTTTTAGGAGTTGAGGTTTTGGGGTTAGGCCAAAATCATCACCCTGAGACCACCGAGGAACGCAAAAGAACTCCTTCCCCCGAGCCGAGAGTCCATCCAAGCAGCAAGGGGTATCAAAAGACGTCCGGGCACTTCTGGTGGCTGATGTTTCAGCTCAAGAGTTTGCCTTGATACGACCCCTGAAGCCCCACACAGATCCTGAGCCCGAAACCCCATTTTTGCGCTCAAGGGTCTGGTATCTAAGCATGAGGACTCGGGCGAGCACAGGTGACCAGATGTTCTCAGGAGCTCGACCCGGGATTTGTGCTTGAGGCTTCATGGTTTCTCACGGTCGCGCGGAGGCCTCTTTCCTCAGACTGCTGGACAAGATCTGTGACGGCCACCCGCCTCTTGAGCTTTGCTTTCCTTGCATTGGAGGTTCATGGGTAGTTATAAGTGGAGTTATAAGTAAGCTAACTCTAGTTATAACCCATATTAGGGGACTTATAACCCCAAAAACCCCGAGCCCCTCCGCCCAAAGGCCCCGAGGCCAATCAGGGCTCCCCTGGTCTTTGCGCGTCGGTGCACAGATTGATTGACTGTTTCTGCCTTTCTGTCCTTGGTTCAGAACCGACACTGACCCTGAACCCCAAACTCTAAACCCTAAGCCCTAAACCCTAAACCCTAAACTCTAAACCCTAAACCCTAAACCCTGAACCCTAGACTCTACACCCCGAAGCACTGACAGCAGAACCAGGATCTGACATCAGCATCGATGAGACGGGAACCACCCTGAGGCGGGCTGTTGGGCTTGGTGTGTCGGAAGGTCTCAGGAAATTTTTGAGTCACAGATGGGGGGTTTTTGCCGGAAACAGCTAAACTAAACCCTAAACCCTAAACCCTTCTGTGAGTTTGAAAAAAGGTAGGATCCCGTGGGCCAGGATGACAAACCCGGCTCACGGCCCGAAATCCATAAAGTACTGACTCCAGAGCCCGAGGGCAAAGCGGCCCCGGAAGCGCCAAACTCCGAGAAGCCGCCGCACCTCTCACACAAGTCCGGTTTCATCCCTTCTTTGGCCAGAAAGTGCTCTCTAACTCTTCTCGGAGAAGCCTCCTCATCTTGGTACAACACCTTGCAGAGCCTACAAGAAAACCCCCAGACCTAAGCGTTCCAGGTACAAACCTGGGCAGATTGTCGGAGGAAATGGGCTGGCACCTTCCTGAGAGTCGGGGGTATCGTTTAGGGGCTTGGGGTTTACAGGGTTGAAGGGTGTTTAGGGCTCATAGAGGTCAGGAATTCTGAGTTTACGGCATATGGGGTGGAAGGAGGCCGGATGATCTAGGATTGAGTTCAGCGGTTCGGGCTTTAAGGTTGAGCTTGAGGATGAAAGTTAAGTTTAGCGTGTAACTTTGTGGGGGTCTAGAGCTGGTGTGTTTACGAGCCTAGAGTTTAGTTTACGAGCCCTCGGAACCATGCAGTCGAACTTTTGTTTGGAAGATCGGTGCAAGCACCTTCTGCGCATGACCCCGATGAAGGGAACGATTGCTTGTCGCTGAAGCCTTGAACTTACCTAGAGTACCTTCACAAGGTACATGTACCAGTTTCTTAGGGTCACATCCCCTAAACCCTAAACCCTGAACCCTAAACCTTAAACCCTGAACCCTAAACCTTAAACCCTGAGCCCTAAACCCTAAACCCTGAACCCTAAACCTGAAACACTGAACCCTGAGCCCTAAACCCTAAACCCTGAACCCCAAACCCTGAACCCTACCCTAAACCCTGAACCCTGAACCCTTCTTAAAAGGTACCTTGCCTACTCTTCGGTAGATGCTAGGACCTAGGATCCGCGTGATAGACTCCGAACCCTTTGTCCGAGGCTCGGGCCCCGAACCCCGAAGCACCACGGCTCTGGGAGTATGGTGTCCTACAGTAGATTAAGCTAGTTTATAGTTTTTGGTATAGTAAAGTATGTAAAGTCTAGTAAAGTAGAGTAGTTTAGAGTATAGTATATTATAGTAAAGTATAGCATCGTCTTTGAATTCTTTTCAGGGTTCCAGGGCTGGAGCCCTGAAAAGTCCCTGGAGTTCTCGGCGTTGTCGCAAGGCCATGCGCAAGAACCCCAAGTACTTCCGTAGGGTTGAGGGCCAGAGGGGGCCTTCCCTTGAACTCCTTAAACCCGATTCCTAAACCTCACACCCTAACACACAAAGAGGGAAGCGTATCAAACAACAAAATCCCAAACCCCATAGCCTTAGGTTCACAGCTGCCCTTCCAGCCGATGCCTGACCTACTTCCTCGAGGTGGCACTGAACTTCGGAGGATGGTCACGATGATATAACTGCTAGTGCCGCTAGGGTTTCGGGATTAGGGTTAGGGTTTTAGGGTTTGGGATATCGGGTTTAAGGTTTAGGGATTACCATTTTTCCCCTTACTGCTACCAGCACTGCTGCTACCAGCACTGCTGCTGCTGCTGCTACTGCTTGTTCTTAATCGCTCAGCCGAAGCTGTGGCTGCTTGCTTCCTCTGGTTCTTGGAGTTATCGGAGGTGTTGGGGTTTACGGTTTAGGATTGCTGCACGGGGCCGTAGGCAAGAATTATTGGCTAGCTGACGTCGCAGTGGCACGTGTTGCATAGTTTCCAGCAGCAGGTGTTGGCTAGACCCTCTCTGAACTCCCAACTTTCGACCTTTTCTTGGAAGCTCCGAACTACTGTAGGGGCCTAAATAATTTCCTGTACGATTTTGGGGGATTCCTGATTATATTTGTAGATTAATGGGCCCCAAAACCCTATTCTAATTATTAAGGTCCCTACATTACTCCCCAACCTCAATGTCCTGTTCATACAACCGCTCGTCCTTGTTTGGTGCAATGCCGACACCCCAAGCCTTGACCCTAACTCTGACCTCCGCACTCCAAACCGCCTAAACTTCCCTAAACCCCTAAACCACCTAAACCCCCAAAACCCCTAAACCCCCAAACCCCTAAGCCCCTAAAGCCCTAAGCCCCTAAACTCCGTAAGCCCCGCAAACCCCAAAACCCTAAACTTTGCAGGGACTGCTGTTGATCGCTCCCTTGGCCAAGCAGCCCCTTACGGCGGCAATCTCAGAGACGCGAGAAGCGAGTACTAGCAGAGGGTCCCCGTTGAGGCTTGAGGGGACTAGCAGAGCTTGGGTTCAAAGTGCAACAACAATCACAGGTGGAAAGGCTGGCACGGGAGCCTTGATAGCTTGCAGGATGATTATAGGGTTTAGGGTTTAGAAATCATGCTTATAATGCTGGTACTGCCGAGATCTGGCTGCAGGGCCATGTTTGTGGTGAAACCAGTGGTGCTGATGTCATGGGTGGTGTGGATGTTGATGCCGAGAAATGGACCTATACTCTTTAGGCATGTAGTAGCAGTAACTAGAGCAGCGATAATTGTTTCTGTGTGACCCAGCAGAGGAATAAGGGAAGAAGTAGAAGCGCACGCAGGAGTGGGAGCATACAACACAGGAGGAATCGTCGTCGCCGTCGTCCTCGTCCACATGCCCATCTCCTTCGTCGTCGGCGTCGTTCACGTGAGCAACAGCTGCAGCTGCAGTACTAGAAGTAGCAAAGATGAAAAGCGATTGCAAGTACAGCATTACTCGACGGTGTGTTGAATGCAACAACATCAGCATTGACGACGACGGCGACGAGGATGAGGAGGAGGACAGACCAGGCAGACGACGGTTAGAAATGCCAGCAAGAATGCTGCCGCTTCGCCTGCTTCTGCCGCTGTAGCTGCCACCATACAACAGCCATCACTGCAGCTGCATCAGTAAACCCTAAACCCTAAACAACTGCTTTGCCATCAGTGCCTAAACCCTAAACCCTAAACCACTGCTTTGCCATCAGTGCTTGGTGTCCTCGTTGGGATCCGGGGCTTTGGGGTGTTCCAGGCAAGATGTAGAGTTCCCAATAACCCTCGAGTTGCCTGTGCCCTGTGATCGGATGCCTTAGGTCCCTTAGTTCACGAGCTTGGAGTCCGGGATGGGAGTGGACGCTGAAGCGAGACCCGAAACTCTACAATGCAAGAAGCACAGGGCTTGGGTTTCGGGTTTAGGGTCTAGGGTTCCGAGTTAAGGGTTTAGGGTTTAGGGTTTGGGGTCTAGGGTTCAGAGTTTAGGGTTTAGGGTTTAGGGTCCTTCCCCATGGAAAGACTCAAAGACTCTGAGTGCCAGAGAGCTACCGCAGCTCAGGTCCGCCTCAAAGGGGCCGGAGCTCCAGATTGTTCAGGGCTCTCGGGGGGTTTAGGGTTTAAGGTTAGGCGTTTAGGGGTTTAGGGGTTCAGGGTTTAGGGTTTAGGTTCAGAGCAGGTGGTGGGGAAATTGAGGTGTTGGGGGGTGTGGCCGTTCAACCCTGGACCATTTTCTCGGGGTTCTTTGCGAGGTGTCGCTGTTCCGGATCGCCTTTGATATTGAAGTCTCAGGGTAAGGGTGTTAACAGCCTTTGACGGGCTTTGGAGGGATTTGAAAGTTCCGTACTTCATTGAATTCAGTGGAGATCTCAAGCAAGAAGATAGCCTTCGTTAAACAATTGTCCAATATCTGTGCTCTTCTTCGTCGTTTGCATCTTGTTCATCTTCGTTTATCTGATGCTTCAAGAACAGTGTTCAGACTTAAACGAAGTGGTTCAAACTGGGCCAGGGAAGCCCGAATTCAGGATTCGGATTGGAAGGCTCCCCCAGCCTTTCCCTCAGACCCATTGACTGCTTTGACATCGAAGCTCCAACCAAGTTTTTTGCTGAACACTTAAACCCTAAACCCGAAGCCCTAAAGCCCAGAAGTCGTTTAAAGTGGAGGGAGCTCCGCGGAAAATCCTTGAGGCACCAACCTCGAAAGCCGCAGACTGACCCGGTTTAGGTTTTAAGGTTTAGTATTTTGGGACAGTTTTTGAGACCGTTCCGGACTTTTTTTAGAAATTGGGGTGGTACGATGTGAATTATGATCGAAACTCATATCCCTATATGTGAGCCTTCAAGCGAAAAAATGCGCGCCGAAATCTTGCAAGGTCACGAACAACAGTGTGGATGTGGTACGCTCCTGCGCCCAGGGAGATCTCTGCAAGTTCTTCGGACTAGAAGCTCTCCCTAACTTGCGATTCGGCTTAGTGTTGGATCAATAAGCTTTACAGTAAAGTTTAGGATTTGATAGTCTTCTTCGTATTTATGTGGAGTGTACCTTGTACTTGGCAGTTGCTGCCGAGGTTTCTCTCTGTCGCATTCTTCCTAGTTTTCTGATCTCCCGCTCCGGGGCACATTGCAGGGTGTGCGCATGGTTGAGACGGTCATGTGTGGGACTTGTATAGGAGGGTTGAGGGTACACACTCCGCTGCAGGCTATTCTGGCGTGCAGCTTGCTGTGTCTTTTTGTGCTTCCGCATCGCGTCCGCGTCGGCTCACAGCATTAGCTCTGGGATGCAGTCGCAGTGGGTCTGCTTCTATGGAGGCAGGTTCGGAGATTTGCGTCTTGTTGGGCTTTCGAGTTTGGTGGTTCGGGGTTTACGGTTTGGGGGTTCAGGTTCAGTCTGGAGGACTTCGGACCTAGGATCCTAAGCCTGTTACCGGAAAGACGTCATCATCCCCGAGCCGAAGCCTAAACCCGCCAAGAGTTGAAACTGTAAGAATCATCCTAGAAGGGCATAAGAAGCCCCACAGACAAGCCTAGACCCTAAACCCTAAACCCTAAACCCTAACACCCACATTTGACATGCAGCCATCATTTTTCCACCTGAGAGCCCGCAGCGAGCCGCCCAAGCCCTGAGCGCGAAACAATGGGGCCCCTGAAGTCCTCCGCCCGTTAAAGGATATCCTTCTAAACCCCAAACCCTAGACCCAAAACCCTAAGACTATAAACCCTGAACCCTAAGCCTTCAACAAACAGACACACACACACACACACACGCACTCTCAACCGTAAACCCTAGACCCTAAACCCCACACCCCCTGAAGCGTGGAGCATCTTCCTCTGTCAGGGCATGAGACGAAGCCTCGCTCCGGAACAGGTGGCCCGCTGTTATGGCTCTTTTGGGTTTAGGGTTCATAGGGCTTGCTATATGTGTTTATAGGTTACTCGTGTGAATAGGATTCATTGGGTTGAAAGCGGGCAGGTTTCGGGAGAAGGCGAAGCGCAAACTTGGTCCCCTGAGGGCCTAAGCCCTAAAACCTAAACCCACTTCCACAGCAATCCCGATCCCTACTACAATGGCCGGCTGTGCTGGGAAGCACAGAGACGAGTCTTCTGATGTGCCTAGTTCCGGATCGTGAGTGTCTGTGCATAAGAGGCGAGTCAGGTAAGCAGATATATCGTAGTGACATGTTGCATGTAGTCTTTGTCTGAACAATGTGTTGTGCTTGTCGGTTGCTGTGAAATGCACGACCAGGTGGTTGGGGCCTGAGATGGGTTTTGGGGTGATTGATCATGGTTTACTTTGCAAAAAGGCCCCGACCCGGCTGGATTTTCCCCCTTAGGGAGCTTCACGCGGGTAACAGTAGTGAGCAAGGAGCCCACCACAAAACAAACCCTAACTCCCTATAAGCCCTGAGCCCTAAATGAGTCCAAAATCCTGAACTAGGCCCGGAGTCTGACTCGGACAGTCGTAGGCGTGCCGTGAATTTGGTCCTTCCCTTGCATATTGATCGTCCCAAGACCTGCTTGCTTTCTTGTGTTTAAACTTTTCTAACCATGCACTCACGTGTGAGATGGCATGAGTGCTTGTTGACTCAGTCAGGTGTTGGTCTCAGTCGCATACTCGCAGGGTTCGATTTGTGTGTTGGGGTGTGTTCTCGGGTTCAGATTAAGGGTCACATGCTTTGTAGTGGGTGGAGTTTAACTGTTAGGCGGCGTGTCCGGCAGGAGCACTTGATGCACTTCCTGCAGGAACGGTTTCAGTCAATTGCTGAGGCATCTTTCCGAGACTGGGAGTTGCATCGGGAAGTTTCGGATGTAAGTTTGGGTCTTCGGGGTTTTGGAGTTTCGGGTGATCGGGACTTTCGGGTGTAGGATTCCGTGGTTGAGGGTTGTAGTTTAAGTGATCGGGAATAGAAGATGTAAGGGGGCTTTAGGTGTTAAGGGGTTTTGGGTGAGGGTTTATGAAGTCAGTGAGGGGTTGAAGTGCTTGCAGCAGGTGACTTAAATGACACTTTCGGAGTCGTGCGCGTGTACCCTAACCTTAGAGACCGTTCTGCTTGCTTGGACAGGAGGAGCGACAGTTCACCCCGTAACTTTCGACATTCCTCACTGTTGCTGTTGCGACGAGTGTGAGAATTAAAGTCAGAAGAAAGGTGATGGTGGTGCTTGTATGAACGGTGAGGGTATGACGGTGTTGGTGACTGTGATGACGATGTGTTACCAATGTACGGCGACAAGTAATGCTCAGGAGATCGTCTTCTTCAAGACGTGGTGGCAATAATGGCTATACTTATAATGGCCCTTGTAGAACTCGTATAGCCCTATGCAGTAACCCTCACACTTAGCCTGATCCTAAACCTTCCCGAATCCGAATGGCAGGCGGCCGCCTTCTTGGGTGGTGCCGAGGGATTGGAGGCCGCGCCTTGAGATGCGCAGTTGGCTGCAGGGAGTCCGCGAGTTTCGGGTTTAGGTTGCTGTGTCCCATACGGGTACAAGAGGGTTCTGTAGTAGGGTTCCCGTGAAGCCTGTAGGGATAGTATAGGGTTCTAGAAAAGGCTTCCGTGACGTGATAGGGTTCCCTTTACGGGTTCCCTGAAGGAACTTCTCGGTTCAGGAATTGGGGCATGACGATTCTGAGGATTTCGGGCTAGCAGGGTTATTATCGGATCGTCATGGGGGGTGCGGCTGGAGCTCGTCATGCGGGACGTGGGTCCTTGGGCCTAGGTGTAGGTTCAGGCTTTCTGTGCTCGAAAACCCTACTGTAAACCCGAAACCCCAAACTTCGTGTAAGGCTTTGGACTCTTAGACCTTTGTCCGATCGTGTTGGAGACGAGAAATGCTGCAATGCCGAGATCGGATTGATTGGAATTCGCTTCACCACCTTCGTCCCGGGGTCCGAGACGTGTGGAAACCCCTAAAGCCTCTCGCAGGGTATACCATACAATATACGAAATAAAAAAACGGTACGATACGATACGATACTATAATACTATACTACACTATACGATACTATACCATACTAGCCATCCCACAGGTGCCAAAAGTGGCCTGAAGCCAACTGCGAGTCCGTTTCCCTAAAACCCTAAAGCTGAAACCCGGAAAAAAGGGGCCTTCATGAGTACCTATACTATTTTGGGGGTTCCTTATTACAAATATGGTATGATATACCCCAAAAGCCTATTCTAATTATTAAGGCCCCTACATCAAGGCCCTACCACACACGCAAGCCCGCCAAAGCTATGAAGCCGCAGAAGGCAAATCTCGACGCAGAAGGCTTTGCAGCGCAGCTCAAGCGAAGTGGCTTGGCCGGTATTGGTGGTTGTTTGGGGCGATTTCGATGTGCCTTCACGAGAGCTTTTCCTGCCCTAAAGTCTCGCAGTCAGGGCACCCGAATTCAGGGATATGCATGGGTGCATTTCAGATGGGACCGCCCCTGGTGCTCTCACCCCAGGCACCATCAACACCACCACCACTATCATGGTCATCACCACCGCGCCACCACACCGCCGTCACCACACCGTCACCACACCAGCACAAAAACAGGATCACCATGATCACGACCATCATCAGTGGCATCCGCCTCGTCCTGCTCATCCTTCGTCCTCGTCCTCATCCTCATCCTCAGCATCATCTTCATCCTCATACTCATCCTCATCCTCATCTTCATCTTCAGGATCAGCATCATCTTCACATTCACATTCGACTCGCAGGTGGGTATCTACGTCCAGCCGAGCCACTCTTCCGCCTACTGTCCGCGGGCAGAGACAGGACCTCTGTCGTCCTTGCTGTGTGCATCGTGCAGGCTTCAGAGGTCAGTTTTTGGGTAGTTCTCTAATTTAGGGTCCCGTTTTAGGTCCCCAAGTATAATACGGCACCCTTATAAAAAAGGACCCCAAAAGGGACCCTAATCTAGAAAACTACCCATATATTTGGCCTGTCTTCGAAAGGTTTCAACTTTCCGGGCCCGGTTAGTGAGGAAGAGGGTAGAGATCAGCATCGCAGGTGTTGGAGGCTTTGCCCAGGTTACCCCAAACCCTAAACCCTGACCCCTAAATCCTAAACCCTCAACTCCAAACCGTGAACATGTGTACCCTTGGGGTCTAGTCTGCAGGATAGAAGTCACTTCGCTGCCCCAGACCCCGACTTAGTAAGAGTATTAGGACTAAGTATGTGTAGTCGCATTTATATTAATATGAGTGTTTGTGCCAGTATTGATTGGAACCCAAGACCGAAAACCATGACCCAAGACCCCGAGACCCTAAACCCTCAACGCCAAGCCGGAAACCCCAAAACCGTAGGCGCCCTGAGCCCAAGACCCAAAACCCAGAACACTCCGAAATCCGGGGCTCCTGGAGCGACAACGCACTTTGATCCCTGATTGGTTCCTTGCTACGGTCTCGGGTTTAGAGTTTTGGGTTTAGGGTTTGGGTTTAGGGTTTAGGGTTTAGGCTGCTATCCTTTCAAAAGACAGAGAGGGGCAAAGGAAGGGGAGCAACAGCTCAGCAGAGCCGTGGTTTGTGGCTCTGTTCAACGCTGTAATTGAGGTCCCTCATGACACCAGGACCTGAGCTTTACAAGCTAACTCTGCATTACAAGGTGAGCTAGTAAAAGCTACTCTCTCAATGCTACCTATGCCACGCATTTGCGAGGGATATTTTCACCGTTGCCGCTGCTACAGTCAGCCTTCACCTGACGAAAATGCGCTACAAGTCAAAGCAGTTCTTTAGCAATTTTTCAGTTTTTTGCCGTAGATGATGCTGTAGACATGACATTCTAAAGTACTTTTTCCAGCTGCTGAGAGCATTCTCCAAGCCGCTGATGTGGCTAACAAAATTGCAGGATTGAAAAACCGTAAACATGTAAAAACATGTAAAACATGTAAAGCATGTATGTAACAGGTAGGTATCTGCATGTATGTCTACTGGAAGCACCGCTTGTTTTGTCAGCGCAGCAAGCAACCTCTTCTGATCCCTAAACCCTACTAGACCTAAACCGCTTTCCGCCAGAGGATCCAAGTCCTCGACATCTTGCAGTATGTCAGCCTTCCGGAGGAACCCATGCCTCAGGCCTGGAAGAAGAGGGGTTTATACTTCAACAGCTGGTGACGATTGCTACTGTCGGGGTATCCACAAGGGGTTGCCGAGAATCCTAAGTACAGTAATTGCCCTTGCTGTCATCATTGTTGCGCTCACGGTGTTCGCTACCACCACTGCTCCTAACACTATTCGGGCTTTTCCTGCCTGCAGGGCTTTGGCAGGCGGTGACTGTGTTCGAATGTACGTTCTTTCCCTAAACCCTAAACCCCTAAACCCTAGACCCTAAACCCTAACCCCAAGCCCTACAGGCCCGGATCGGTGCCTTTTTGAGGTTTGAGGCCCTGGAGCGGTTTGAGAGGTGCTATAAATTTCCTGACGTCATAGAAACACCTAAACCCTAAACCCCTAAACTCTAAACTCTAAGCCCTAAACCCTAAACCCAAAGCCCTAAACCCTAAACCCTAAACTCTAAAACTTCTTACACTTTGAAATTTCTTGTGTCCCCCCCCGGCCCTGGGGATTATTCAAGCCCACCGAAAGTCTTCGACTAACGGCGCAGAGCCTTGGGTTTAGGGGTTTGGGGGTTTAGGGGTTTGGGGGTTTAGGGTTTGGGGTGTATAGGGGTTTAGGGGATAGGGGGTTTAGGGTTCCGCCCTGAGTTGGAGGTTTTCTTGAATGATGCCCAGAACCGAAAAGAAAGCCCTGCAGCTAGGAGCTTTGAAGCTGGAATAGGTGGGTTTAGGGTTTAGGTGTTTAGGATCTGTAGGGTTGAGGCTTTCGGCTGTGAGGTCGGAGTGCGATCCCACCGGACCCCTCACAAAATCTTTTCTCCTAACCTTGATACCTGAACTTAGAACCCTGAGCACTAAAGCTTACTCCTGTTTTTGTTCTTTGGAGAGGGGCTGCCAAATAGATTCCTTCTTCTGAGTACGTTACGACACCCGAAGCACTAGTCTTATTCTGACAGCCTCCCATCTTTGGGGCTTTGGGCTTACCTGGGCTTCGGGCTACAGGAGCTCTGGGTCTTGTGGGTTTCGGGTTTAGGGCTTAGGTTTTAGGGGTTTAGGGTTTAGGGTTTAGGGTTTAGGGTTTAGGACTTCAGGGCATAGGGGTCCCTACCAATAACAAGCCTTGGACCCCATCAGCCTCCCATCGATCCTGCAAAGCCCTGCGAAACGCCTGCGCTTCGCAGCCCAGCCGAAAATGGCGTAGCGTTTTGAGGGTCTTGGTTTTTGAAGGGGCAAGGGCAAGGGCTTATAACTTGTAGGCTAAACCCTAAACCCTAAAGCCTAAATCCTAAACCTAAACCC
>CAJNDV010021236.1:26326-39656 GCA_905221635.1 Symbiodinium sp. CCMP2456
CCCCCCCCCCCCCCCCCCCAACATGGTGTTCGGTCCAGTAAGTCTGGGGCTTGCAGGTTCTACGGTTTCTATGTGTATCGAACGGCTTTTGGGCACCCCATCCTGGAATAGACTGTTTCGCGACATGTCGGGCCTTTGCGTGCCAAGGTTTGAGGTGATGATGATGATTATTATGATGATGATGATTATTATTATTATGATTATTGCTGTTGTTGCTGCTGCTATTGCTGTCGTGTTTATATTCTTCTCATCACTATACTAATGGTGTCTCGCTGCGACTTTCGGTGCATGGGCTAGCTTTCTGCCATGCTGTCCTCCGAATATCAGGAAGAACTTGCTTGCAGTTGCCAAAAGATACCAGGCGTTTGTTGTTCTTGATCGCCGAACTACTGGAAAATGGAAGAGTACGACCAGAGGGCAGGGAGGATGTGGACGTGTTTTTTGAACTCGATTTCCATTCTCCCATCTCATGAACCACCCCTAAATCCCAAACCCGAAATGCGGCCCTTCTGAGATGGCATATGATCTTATCCACTCATAGGTCTCACCTTCGACCGGCTGCGCAGAATGAACCTCGCCTGGGCCGGAACCGCGTATACCTCCCTGAGTCTTAAATCCTGAGCCTGAAACCCTACACCCCAGGAAGATCTGGCCAATGATGAGATCATCGAGAAGTGCCTTGAGGTCAAAGGAGGCCGCGGAAAAGTCATTAGAGCATGCCAACTTCCTAAACATCTCAAGTTCCGATCTGCGCATACCGAGAGCCAGTGAGTGCTGCTCTCGGGTCGCAGGCCTACAGGGTGTAGGTATTTGGGTTCGGGGTCAGGGTTTAAGGAAGGGGTCAGTAGAGTCAGTGGATCTGCCTAAGCCTGAAGCCCCAATTACGCCCGAAGCCCCCCCTAAACCCTAAACCATCCTAAAACCCTCAACCCTCAACCCTAAACCTAAACCCCTTAACCCTACACATCCCTAAAGCCCCATGTTTCTGATACGAATCCTTGCTGCGCAGGCAAGCCTGGAAAGCTGGTCCAGATCCCGGAGGGCCAGGCGAGCTTAAGGGCTTTAGGGGTGCAGGGAGGGTTTAGGGTTTAGGGTCTAGGGTTTAGGGTTGAGTAGAATGGGGTTTAATAGAATATACTAACAGTGCCCTGACCTGCCGAGTGCGGGCGTCGGAGAGGGTTGGAAAATTACTCGGAACCGAAGCCCTCAGGAATAGTATTGGTAATTTTCGCCCATGCTTCAAAATTAGGCCATAGGGTTTTAGGGTTTAGGTTGACACACGTTGACACGCCGATGATTGGCCTGGAGGATGAAAGCAGTGTTTGGGGTTTAGGGTTCGGCCGTCCAACATACTACGGAAGCCTGGATTCCTGGATAAGTACCAATTCCATGCTTCAGGGTTCTAATGCTTGTGGCTCTTATTATAAGTACCATTTATTTTGGCCTGAACTGAACGATACACACCCCATGACCTAAACACTCTTGCGTCCCAAAGCCCGAGGCCCCTAAGACCCCTAAGCCAAAACCCTACAACCCCTCAAGCCCCGCCCAAACCCTCCGCCCCTCGAACCCGGAAACCCTAAACCCTTAACCCCTAAACCCTAAACCCCTAAACCCCTGAACCCCTATACCCTAAACCCCTAAACCCCCGAAGCCCTAAACCGAAATCCAGCGCCCCGAAGAGGTCAAGAGTCTTTGCACCTCTGCTCGGCTCTCGAGTTCTCGGGACAAGTTGCGGGAGTCTTTCGGTGATACCTGTAGTCTCCATTGTAGTTCCTTGTTTTTGGTTCAACCAATTATATAGTAAGGAGTTTATAAGGCATCCCCGAAAAGGAACTACAATGGAGTCTTTCGGTGATATTGCTTGCAACTAGAGGAACCAATGCATGTGCTTTAAAAGGATATTGACCCCAGGAAAGAGGTACCTTGGTAGTCTCGGGTTTTGGAGGTTCTACAAGGGGTTACTACAAAGGCCCCTTCGAGGTACTAGAAGGGCTGTTCGTTTTAGTAAGGTTTTGATGGGATGTGGGTTTGGACAGCATGTCATGCTGTGAGCAGTGCTGATCCTTCTGCAGACTCATCAAAGGATGAGTGGTGACTCCGATAGCATTCATAATATAGGGACTTTATTTACTAGAATAGGGTTTTGGGGCCCATTATACTATAATTATAATAAGAAGCTCCCAAAATAGTATAGGTAAGTCTTAAGGCACGTACATTAACGGCATCCTTTGGGCCCTGGTGAACCCTATCCTCGAATCCTACACCTTGACACAAGCCCAGACTTGACATCTTAGACCCTAAAAGGGCTTAGGGTTTAGGCTTCAGGTTTGGCCTTGTTCGGAGAACGGGTGCGACACGTCCAGGCGGGATTAACGCAAGCCTGTGCAAAAGGCCTCAGGGCCGCAAACCCCTAACCCAAAAGGTCCAAGTACTAGTATAGTATCTACTTTCGGGGGCCCAAATACCTACTAAGTACCTACTATAATGGTACTTGGACCCTTTGGGTAAACCTTAACTTTGAAGCCCAAGCCCTAAACGCTCTCAAACGCAGCCACCAAGGCGAGAGGCGTTTTCCTGGAGCAGAGCCCATTGCTGGAGCTGGAGGCTAGCATTGAGCTGTGATAAGGATTTAGGGTTTCGGGTTGTTGGGCGTAGAGATTATATTTTAGGGCTTTGGGTTGGGGTAAAGGGCTTAGAGTTCGCGATAGACTTTGCAGGGCCTCACGCTGAGGGATTTAGGTTTTAGTCTGGCAGCGCTGTTTCCTGGATAGTCTGGAAATGCGGCTTCACCGCTGATTGGCGGAGTCTGGGCTCGGGCTTGGGCATCAAAATCAAGGCAATACTAGCCAGTGATAGTTTTAGTACTACCGACACTATATTATAAGTTGCCTTGGGCCACGTCACAGAGTATCACCACAGTATGCAAACAGCCGGAGTTGAGGGAAGCCTGGCTGCACAAGGCAGTTCACAAAAACTCAAAGTGTTCATCGCGGTGACGTCCACAGGCGCCGCTGAAGATCTGCGGAGACGTCCACGGCCAGTACCACGACCTCCTTCGCCTTTTCGTGCTCCGACATGAGTTTAGTCTGTGTGAAGATTTTGCGATTCTGTCTGTAGCCGTATCAGCCACTGTATTGTTGCTCCTCCCGAGAGACACACTGGGCTTTGCTTCCGGATGGGTCTCGCAAGCTATCCTGGTGTGCCATGCTAATGGATCCACATGCTAAACCCACAAGCATCTGAACCAGAAGCAGCGAACCCGACGAGGAACTGCTGTGATTGATGCCCTGAAATCAGGAGTACGGCGGTTTTCCACCAGAGAGCAACTACCTGTTCCTAGGCAGGAGCGGTCTTACCATGCCAGCGCTCAGAGTAAAGCCTCGCCTGTTGGAACCAATTTGTGTGGTAGGATTTAGGGTTTGGGGTTTTAGGGTTTTAGGGTTTAGGGTTTGGGTTTAGGGTTTAGGGCTTTAGGGTTTTAGGGTTTAGGGTTTAGGTCGTCATGTCTCGGCGATGAGGGTTCTACTAACACACTTCTGAAAAGGTTCTACGTGTGCTGGAGCGTTTTTGTGTCGGTAGTTCGCTGTAGACACTGTGCAGGCGGGTTTGACAGCTGAGCCTTACAATAAATAGGAAGGACCGTACATCCAGAATCTGCTGAAGCACTATGTTTTGAGGACTGAGGAGACGGTGTTTGCTGTTGATGGGGTCCTGCCACACCTTCCGAAGTTTAAAATTTGGAGCTCGAGTTTCGTCATTGTCGCGAGGGCTGACATGGGGCTTCAGGAATGTGCATTCTAGGAGTCCTGTTGTTCATAACATTGAATAGCCCGTACCCCCAAACATACTTGACAGAAACTAGATCAGATTCAATGACGTGCAGCCGGCAGAACCTGGGCGTAGGGCTCCTCTCTTGATCATATGTCGGCATTCCGAGGAAAAGTTGTGGCAAGCCTTTAGCCTTTCTTAGTCGTGCGGGCTCCTCAATCTCGCATGGCACTGCGCATCTGGCCCGGACTCGTGAGAGTCGCAACCCTTTATCCCAAAATGTCAGAACATTCAGCCCTGTGGCAACCCTTCTGGTAGCCCTTATGCTAACCCTTCTGGTAGACCTTTGGGAAAACATCTGGTATCCCTTATGGCAACCCATATGGTAAACCTCAAGATCTTTTGAAGCTTTCTTGGAGCCCCGCCTCTTCGAGCAGGCGACTACGTGGACCGCGGCAAGCAGAGCCTGGAGACCATCACCTTGTTGTTTGCCTACAAGGCGCTGGGTTGAGGGTGAAGGGTTTAGGGTTGAGGGTGTTTCATTCTTCAGGAATTGTAGATACCCCTGTTCTAGTCCCTGTCAAAATCACTGCGCTGTATAAGAAGGTGATTTAGGGTTTAAGGGCATGTGCATTCGGGGTCGAATATAAATATGCAGCAAGCGATTGTATCATATGTTGATAAATCCTGTTCGAATAATAAAGTTGCCTGTGAGGGCTTCAAGCATCGGTGTCCACGATGTTGGTCAGGGATCTGCAGAGATGTGTGACTTCATGGCTGTGTTACTCCGTTTTAGTTGTTGCGGAAAGGGGCGATGGGCTGTGCTCTCTTGAGCTAAGCGAGGAAGATGTCTAAGGGTTTTGGGGTTTTTTAAAGGTCCACGTGCGTGAGGGGTTGAGGGCTTGACGTGTAGTTCTTACACGATGCTGTGGGATTTTCTAAGTATCAAGGCCCCTGCATTGCACGCTTCGGGCTTGGTTGAGGGTAGCCAGCTTGAGACTTCTGGTCAGCCTTTACACTGACAGTGTTCTAGGGCATTCTAGGGTTTAGGGGGCCTGCCGGTGGGGTTCCTTTTTGAGCATCTAGGGCTGATTTTCGTATTTGTTAAGCGGTGCATCAAGCGGCTCGCAGAAGTTAGGCGATTCTGACTGATATCAATTGAACCGGACTGCAGACCTTAAAGACCTATGGTTTGATATGCGGATACCGCCAAAGCGACCCCTCATGTTGAATCCCCTTCCGACGACATGGGACGGTTTTGAGTTTAGCACCAGGTTCAGGGTTCAGGGCAACATCTTCGGTTCCATGAAAAGGGTACAATAGCTTTTGTGCTTGGGGTGATGCATTCTTCGTTTAGGTAAACGGGCGTAGCACCAGTTCCGTACATGGCAGGTGAAGTTTCCGGAGAACTTCTTCTTGCTCCGTGGCAACCACGCGCCCCGTCTGTTCCCTTGTCCGTAGGCATGTTCGATACTCTAGCGACTCTAACTACGTACTACAGCCTATACCCTCAATCCTAATGGTCCTAATGGCTAGGTCCCAATGTCGTGACCATGAATCCCAAACCCTATGCCTTCATGCAGCAGAGCGTGCTCGTCCGAGGAATGCGCATCGATCACTCGCATCTACGGGCACCATGTCTGAAGATGGTTCGGAGGACTAAACCCTAAACCCTTAACCCGTAAACCTAAACCCTAAACCCTAAACCCATGGTTCGGAGGCCGGCTTGAATGAAACCAAGCCCTTACAGAGAAATGCTCAACGGTTGACGGCGTTTCAGCAGCATGTCTCTCTTCCTCAGCACCTGCAAGTGGCCGTGGATGAATACCAGGCGTAAGAAGGACCGGATATGTTGGGGGAAGTTTCCGTCAAAGATGTATGAGCTGCGGGATGCTGAGGGATCATGCTTCCAATCCCTCAGTTTCCGACTGTAGGCAACTCACATGGGGGTTTCCGAAAATAGGGGACCCTAATATAGTACCCTAAATAATAGGATCCTTAATATAAGGACCCCAAAATAAGGTACCCCTAATTTTCGGAAACCCCCACATCAAGATGCAGGCTGTTCGGGGATCCGGGAGCTGGGCTCACTAGACAAAGCTTTGGGGGACTGCAGCCTACCTTAACCTACCAATACCTACTTTTTTGTAGGTTCTTATTGTAACCTTAAATATGGAATTTATAGGGACCCTACAAAAAAGTAGGTTTTGGTAGGTTAAGGTAGTTAATGCATCTTGTTTCCTAGCCAGCAACAAACATCGCAGTTTCTATGTGTGTTGGTGTTGTTGTTGTCGATTTTATCTGCGACAGTATATGTGCCCTGCCTGGCAGACTGGGAGCCACTTCTTTCACCCGAGCCGGCCTGAGGTTCTACGATGAGTGTAAGCGACGGTACAACATCAAACTATGGAAGCAGTTTTGCCTCTCAGCTGCAACGGATTTATCTGAGTTAGTCTTCATGTTTGTCTCCTTTTCTGTGCCGAGCAATAGCAGCCTTTATTTGGCTCTCAGGAACGACCTGAGAAGGGGAGGGTGATCGGCGTGGCTGGTTCAATTAGGATGCAGGGATGAAGTATAAGGTGTAGGGTTTATCGTGGTCCTGGCCGGGCGAGCTCCAATCAAGCGTGTGTAAATAGGGTTTATGTTTCGGGGAGGCAGGGGGGGGGGTGGAATCGGCCTACATAGCCACTTTTGCAGGTAACTTGCGCAAGTCGGAGTTCTAGCTAGATGGCCCGTGGTCCACCGGTAGTCTACCTCTCACTCATGTGGAAGCTATCTGATTATCTGGAATCGATTCACACTCAGCTAGCATCTGATGCTTGATGTGTCGTAGCACAACAACATGTAGCATCTGTAACCGGTTAGAGCTTGACCAGTTAGTCGTCCCAGTACAAGCGTGCCACAGTACACGTTGAACCTGCACAACGGCATGCGCCAGTTGTACGTGCAGCATCGGGTTTCTGAGGTCCCTGTTGTTGTCGCGTGAATATCTCCCAAAGCCTACACCCGTAGTTCCTGGAGCCGTAAACCCTTCTGGGAAGCCTCCCTCCGGGCCTGCGTCCCGACATCTTGCAGACCGGAAACTTAGGCGACGTCTTCAACTGCATGCCCGTGTGCGCAATCATTGACGAGCCTCGTTCTGCACTGTGGGAGTTCAATTTGTCAAAACTGTTAAAACATCAACGGTTATCATGATGTTTGCCTTATCAAGCCGATTTTGAAGAGCAACAGGAAGACTAATATTCGAAGGTCCTTCGATGTGCGCTCTGCATGCTTTCCTGTTGATGCCTTGCTGAGCGACAGCATAGACTTGTGCGACTGACGGGAGCATGCCGGTCCTGAGGAAAAGATCATCTGCATGCATGGAGGCCGGTTTTTTGATTCTGGCTTGCGCAGCCGATGGTAGGTGGAATACTGCCATGGATCCATACGAAAGGAAACACTTCGTATCATTGTACGCAAACAGTAGTCGCGACAGCCAGAGTCATTGTGTACATAACATAGATGCTGTCATGTTACTGGTGCTTCAGACTAGGATGCTACTCGAAGCATAAGACAGACGTAAAGGGATGCTCCACTCGCTGAGCTCCGGTATGGCATGCCATCATCGTCTTTCGATACATCTGCGTTGATGCGAAGCAGCCTAAATCGCAATTAGTCACATCAAACACACAGAGATAGCAATGTTTCCTTTGCATGCAAAATCTGGTGCATCGTAGAAATGCCATCGCAGTTTCAACTTAAAGCCAGTTTGAGATGCTCCAATCCCAAGATGGCGCGTGTGCGGCAGGTATCACGAACAGTCGATGCCATAATTGGCCCTGGGCCTTAAGCCCCAAACCCTATAAGCCCTAAGCCATATAAACCCTAAGCCCTATAAACCCTGAACCCTGAATCCTATAAGCCTAAAACGCTACAGCTTCAGCCCTTCGTCTGCGTTCCGCAAGAGGCCTGTCGCCAGAGATCACGAGCTTCGACCAGGTGAAGCGCATCGTCCGCCCAACCGATGTGCCGGACACAGGCCAGGTCAAGTAGTAGAGGGGCCTAAATAATTTTAATTAACAATACTATTTTGAGAGGTTCCTTATTCTACTTATACTAGAATATACACCAAAACCCCGTTCTAATTTTTTACGGCCCCTGCATGCACCCATCGACGTGGGACACAGATAACCCCAAAGCCCGACTCGTCCCAAACTGTGAAGTCGAAGCTGGGAATAGATGGAGCCCGCAGGACGCTCGGGATGGTCTCGATCTCGATATCGTAGGGGCCTTAATAATTACCTATATTATTTTGGGGCCTCCTTATTATAAGTATCCTATAATGGGCCCCAAAACCCTATTCTAATTATTAAGGTCCCCATATTAACCCGACAGCCCTTCACACAGGTCTTATCTGTGACCTGCTGTGGGCTGACCCCGACAAGGACTAAGGGAAGTTTACCTTTCAATCCTGTGGGATTGTGCCAGAGAGTTCGGGATTTGGGAGAACTAAGCCGGTCCTTGAGGGAACGGCGTCGTTTGGAGAGTGTTTCGGGCTTGACAGTTTTGTTTACAGGGCAGAAACAGCGGTTGAGGGTTTAGGGGGAGTTGCGGATACAGTACTCTCGGAAAATTAAGCATCACTTTCTGATTACCCCATCATGGCCTGCGGCAGGCCTTGTTACATCGGTCTAGAGTTGAGAGAAGAGGAGTACTTGTTGCGAGCTGAGCGCCGAAGCTTGAGGACATCTCCGGCTGGGCAGAGAACGACCGTGGCGTGTGCCGTGCCTGTCAAATGAGCGCCCCGCTAGGATGCCAATTCGATGCCTCAAGGTTGAGTTTCTCGAGCCTGCACGCAATCTTACCACATTGACTGCTATCATCTACTAGTAAGGCGATGACGATGGCGACGACGACAAGCTACTGCTCACTACTACTTACTACTACGACTACTACTACTACTACTGCTACTACTACTACCACCACGACGACGACGACTACCACTACTACCACTACTATTACTAGAACTACTACGACGACGACTACTACTACACCACACCTACCAGTGCCACTCCGCTACCACTGCCCCTGCCACTACCACGCATGCTAGTAGTAGTAGTAGTAGTAGTAGTGGTAGTAGTAGTCCTACTACTACCACTACTACTACTACTACTACTACTACTACTACTATCTACTACTACTACTACTACTACTACTACTACTACTACTACTACTACTTCTACTACTACGACTACTACCACTACACTACTAGTACTACTAGTACTAGTACTACTGCTACTGCTACTGCTACTGCTACTACGACGACGACGACCACTACTACTACCACCACGACGACGACGACCACTACTACTACTACTACTACTACTACTACTACTACTAGCCCCTCCCCCCTACCAACTACACTTCGTCATCGGCATCAACATCATCATCATCATCTTCATCATCATCATCAGCATCATCCCACAATCATCTTCAACATCATCCACAAATCATCCTCCAACACACAATTGCTCTTGTCCATGTTGGCACAACATCCATGTTAATTGGTATTTACAACACTTTCGTCATGTAGGATCATCTTACGTGACGATCCAGGTCCTTCATCTTCGGCCCGGATGTTGTAACGACCTTCCTTCACAAACATGCTGCTTGGCGTGGTTCGTTTTGTATAGAATCACCAGTGATCCGAGGTCACTAGTCTCGCCACTACCAGTGCCCGTGTCTTCTGCGTTCTCCAGTTTCTTCAAGAGAACCCTAAACCCTAAACGCTCCCTTCGAACCGGACATGCCTCGCCTGCATCGTTCGAGTCGCGAGAGTCCGAACAATAAGGAGACAAAGAACCTAAAATCTGCAATACATGAAATTTAGTGGAAGCTGAAACTGTGCTGCAGCTCGAAGCGGGTAGAGTAGCACGAGCCTTGCAAGAGATGCGACAAGTATAGAAGCCAAAGCAATTTGTAACACTACCTCAAACGCCGGTTGACTTGTTCAGGCCCCTACATTATAGTACCGTCTCGAATCTAGAAGTGCTGGAGAGTGTAGCACCATGGGTATCAGAACCGTGGTCCCGCATGTCGGGCTAAGATCTGGAGGCAAGACTCGAAATAAGAAGCAGCATTGAACATCAAAGACTTGGGGTTTCACTGCATGCGCGGGCTGCAAAGACAGTGCAGCTGCAAACAATCGCCTATAAACAAATCCCACAACAACACCGACGCAACAACGACTGCCGAGCCACAGCACCACCAGCTCAGCACTAAGCCCACAACAGCTTCTCACTAGCCTGTGCGCAAAAAAATGTTTAGGGAAGTCCGATCTAAGATTGTAGAAGTCGTAATTGAACCTGAGGACATGGACTTGGTATGCAGGGCCCACCAAGTCGTCGAGGATGGTCGCTTCGGCCACACATAGCGGAGCTTTTGGTCTGGGGGTTGCAGGGGCGTTGATGCAGAGCCTCTGTCAGAATCCTTCAGAGCCACGGTTTAGGGTTTAGGGTTTTAGGGTTTTAGGGTTTAGGGTTTAGGGTTTAGGGTTTTAGGGTTTAGGGTTTAGGGTTTAGGGTACCAGAAACAGCCGGTGTATCAACAAAGGCTTCCAACGGATTCTCACGTGTGTCGGGGTTTGCTTCACGTGACAAAGAGGCGGCTGGAGCACAAATCATATAGGTGCCTTAATGATTAGAATAGGCTTTGGGGCATATAATACTATAATTATATTAAGGAACCTTCAAAACCCGACTTTCCGCTGGCTTGACGCTGCAGGCTGCAGTCTGAAGCCTTGGCCTGGTTGTACAAAAGATTCTCCGGACGTGTGAGGGAGATCCTATTGTTTTGTGCACATGCCAGTGGAAAGATCCGTTCTCGGTGTTTATTTATCCTGCCAGATTGTCGGTGTTTTTTTTTGTTCTCTTCTGTGCTAGGAATTCTCGTTGCTGCTGATTTGCTTCGCTCGTTACATTACATCTGTTACGTATGTTGGTGCGAGTAAGCGAGAGCAGCATGATCATGTACTGTGCATGTCTGGTTATCTGTCTAGTTGTGTTTGACATTGCTTCTCTGATCTAAGACTCGCTTGTTCCCAACACGGGTTAGGTTAGCATGTGCTGTTTGCGTTGCTGAATTTGTAGTTATCGCAAGGTGCCTTCGTGATGTAACTAGTCACATGCATGTTAGTCTACATGTTTATGCAGACAAAGTCATACACATACATAAACACAGATGCGCATTCTTTTGAGCACGGCCAGCTACTGGGTAGCGCAAGGCATTGCAGCATGATTTGCAGTTGTTGATGTGCAGCAGCTCTTACAGCATTCTGCTGTGCCATCTTCACGGCGAGCGCATCGTACTGTTATCCGTAGGAGTACAAGAGGACCACGGAATAATTAATGTAAGAATGTGAGGGCAGGTGGCTGCTTTATCGCGACTCAGAGTTCGACGATGGGTTGTTTGTGTGAAGTGCTGTTTCATTACAGTTGGGGCGTGCTGCGTATAAGCCATTCAACATGAAGTTTCATCACCAAGGGTACGAGTTCTTCGCCAAGCGACAGCTGATCACGCTTTTCAGCGCTCCGAACTATTGCGGCTTGCATGACCTTGTCCTCATGCAGTGGGTGCTGAAGTGTGGTTGGAGCCACAGGGTTCCCTCCTTGGGTCGACGTGTGCAGCTTTTTTTGGATATTGACTGCAGCTTGTGCTTATCTTGCATCGCTAAGCCGTCCTGACGTCAATGGGCCGAGTAGCTTAGAAAGCCAGGCTGCCACAACTCCGTCCCCGCGAAGTTTCCTAAATGCGAGCTAAGATACATTGGCAGCTGGAAGGATTCCGTGTGAGTTCGTAAGCTAGTGTATTTGCACGGTTTTTACTTCAAGTTGCGCTCACAGTGATGATCCCAATTTCTACAAGTCTTCATTGACATAGATTCATAGAACCCTTACAGATTCTTTTTGACCACAAGAAGAAAAAAGGAAGCCCTTTGAATGCCACTCTGAGGTGGTGAGTTCGACAATGCCGGGGCAATGATGTCCATCGACGACACACTCATGCGACCCGCCCCGAAGGATTTGACCGAGCAAGATCATGCCCTCTACAACTGGAGGAAAACCAGACGTTTAGGATTTAGTCAAGCGGCTAGGGCTGCTTGCTCCAACTCCCGGCGAAATGGAACGCCTGTTGCAAAAGGAGTTGAGGAACCACATGCATACCCAAAGGGTCCAAGTACCATTATAGTAGGTACTTAGTAGGTATTTGGGCCCCCAAAGTATATACTATACTAGTACTTGGACCCTTTGGGTATTTGGGGTGTAGCAGAACTGAGCGTTAAGGACCTGAGTCCGCAATCTTCATTGCCTCCAGCACCCGAGGCCCCAAGGTCTGCAGGGCCTGCTGCACCTTCAGTTCATGATTGAAGTGGCTAGTTCTCTAACTTAGGGTCCCTTTTGAGGTCCCCAACATAGTACGGCACCCTTATAAACATGACCCTAAAAGGGACCCTTATTTAGAGAACTACCCATATACCGTCGGACTGTTTTAACTTTCGAAAGTGGGCCGGCGCTTGATTTCCTGTTTCGGTGTCCTTCGTTTCTTCTTGTCGGAGAAACCATATCCCACCATATGTTTATAATATAGGGGCCCTGATAATTACCTATACTCAATTGGGGGGCTCCTTATTATATTTATAGTATAATGCACCCTCAAACCCTATTCTAACTATTAAGGCCGCTACATTACTCCGCTACATCCCGAGACTCCTCGAGCTCCGGGGTATCCCAAACCTGGGCCCTCAAGCCGAGAAGACTTAAACTCTACACCTACACACCCTCCTTCAACCCCTTTAGGGTTTAGGGTTTAGGGTTTAGGGTCTTGTTCAGAGAACGGGTGCGACACGTCCAGGCGAGGTTCACGCAAGCCTGTGCAAAAAGGGTTTAGGGTTTAGGGTTTAGGGTTTAGGGGTTCAGGTGCAGCTTCAAAGTCTTGAAGCCCGTGAAGAAGAAGTGAGCTTTGAGGCGGTTTAGGGTTTAAAGCTTTCGGCGGGGTCAATGGCGCTACCTACTGTGTCGTTCGAGGGGACTTTGGGGATGTGTTCCGGGCTCAGGGGTTTAGGATTTAGGGTCTAGTACTGTAGAAGTCTCAGCTTTCCGTGTGGGGCTCTAGCATTTGAGAGGGGGTTGGAAGGTCAAGGCTTTGAGGGTCTCTGGGCGTCTAACATAGGCTCCATAGTAGAATATACCACTACTATACCCCAAAACCCCTATTCGAGTTATTAAGGCCCCTACCTTAGGGCTGTTGGAGGGTCTTGAATTGGAGCTTGCAGGCTTACTTCCGTAGGGTTTTCGGTTTAGGGTTTAGGGTGGTAGACCAGCCTTGCGATCCGGCGCTGTATCTTAACATCGCACAAGGTCCCCTGTTGTGCAGCTATCCGACAAGCAACAAAACCCACTCCCTAAACCCTAAACCCGAACCTCTAAGTCCAAAAAAAGCTCTTAAACCCCGCCTCGAGCCCTGAGCCGGCAGAGCCCTAAACCCTAAACCCTAGACCCTAAACCCAAAACCTTAAACC
>CAJNDV010021236.1:39981-64592 GCA_905221635.1 Symbiodinium sp. CCMP2456
TAGGATTTAGGGTTTCGGGTTTAGAGCTTAGGATTTAGGGTTTAGGGTTTAGGGCTCTGTCCGAGATGGGAGTTTCCGAAAGCAAGGGGTACCTTATCTTGGGGTCCCTATAAGAAGGATCCTACTATTCAGGGTACTATTTAAGGGGTCCCCTATTTTCAGAAACCCTCGGATGTGGGCGCAGGCCAGCTCTTCAGATTACTCTCCGAAAGTTTCATTAGGGTTTAAGCCTTGGGGATTATGACCCCAGCCCAAGCCCAGTCTGCAAGAGAGGGATTATGAGTCAGAGGTGCAGGCACTTGGGGTCCTTGCGAGAAGGTTCTCGCTTTTTTCAGCATCTTCGAGTCAAGAGTCGCAGTAGCGGTTGATACTGACTTCTTTATATGACTGTTGCTGCAGTTGTTGTTATCTGTTTAGAAGTCGTCGTCGTCGTCGTAGCAGTAGTAGTACTAGTAGTAGTAGTAGTAGTAGTAGTAGTAGCAGCAGCAGCAGCAGCAGTGGTAGTAGTAGTCGTCAATGTAGTCGTCGTCGTGGTTGTATAGTCCGAGGATTCAGACTGTAAGAGATGCAAGGCATATCTCGAGGTAAAGGCAGATACATCCGACCAGCACACACACAACCGTGCAAGGAGAGATCAAGATTTGCAACGGCGGATTCAGGTCAGGTCATGGACATAATCAGATGGAATAGGTTGCCCCGACCACACCCTCAGCTCCCTGCACGTGACTGTGAATCGAGGGCGTTGGCGAGGCGAATTGACGTATATCCAGAAGCTGCAACGCGCTATATGCCCAAGTTCCGGCACTGAGTATGGAAACATCATGCAACGCACTTGCGGGGTTTCGGGTATAGGGAGCAACCCCCTGACTAGTAGCAAACGAATTGCCTGGTTGAAACGGCAAGAAAGAGTGTCCGGCTTGTTGTGCCTCCTGTGTGTACATTGCGCATCCAGCCGTGATTCTTAGCACCTCGCACCGCATCGTAGCTTGTATGACAAGTGTGACCCGGATTGGTATGCAACCCAATTAGCTTTCATCGTTTCAGCGGATATAGCAATTCCATGACCCCTTGTACAACAGTGTAGGAAGCGTGTCTTTGAGGCTTGCGCCCGCCCGACAGAAGAAGAGTTTCTGAGCAACAGGCCTTCCTGGCACAAGTAGATGAGAGGGCGTAGTTTGATGCTCCATCCACTGTGTATTGTAGGCTGCCCTTGCATGAGGTAGTGCATTGTCAGCGCAGGGAACCTACCTAATCTCGCCATGCCCCAGGCCTGTTGCGCAAGTGGTTGCTGCTGTGCTTTGGGAGCTAGAACCCCATTGTTTTTGCTTTGTCGTATTTCTCATGCAGTAAATACCTGAAGTCACCCGAAGGATTGACGGCTACTCGGAGCATGCCGCTGGATATGTCGGGCTTATTTTCCTATTTCTTTCCAGAAAGAGCGCATCACTCACATCTTTGCAGGTTATATAAAAAGAACGATGGAGGAGATTGAAACATGAGTTCCCCCGGCTACAGACCAGTGCAGCTTTTTTTTGTCTCGCACTTCTTCGATCTCGATCAGAATACCACGACGCTGTCTTGTCTAATTTTCAGACCCGTGCAGTTACGACATTGCACCACCCTGTGTGTAATGTGGCATTCAGCAATCAACCGGATTGTCGCTTCCTGGCGTTGATAAAAGTGTAGTGAGTTCTTGTAGGGCTGCTAGGCATTCTGCTCTCAGACTAGAGTCTTCGAACATTTCAGCTCCCCGTACATGGCAGCGCTGTGTGACTGTTGTACAGAAGACCCGTGATGGGCAACGCGGCTACGATCCCAGCACTCTTTGGCATGCAACATGCGGTCTTCTATGTGGTGGAAACTGCAGTGCGGCTTCAACTTCTTTTCGGTTGTACGACCTCTTTATTTGTGATGTTACCAACACGCACTAGATATGTGCATATGGCAAGATGTTCACCCTAACACCTAAACCCTACTCAGAGTCCTGTAGTTGCCCGTTTGTCTGCAGACCTCGCCTGGAAAGGTCCGAATGTGAGCTTCCACAATCCAGAACTCCCTAAACCCGGGGTTCGTTCGTGTCATATGCACTGGCGACCTAGTCGCGAACCCTAAACCCAAAACCCTGAACCCTGTTCATTCTGACCCTTGGAGCGCTCACAAGCACTTGCATAAGCATCAACTGCGCAGGGTCTCGAGTTCTAGGGTTGCAGAACCGCTTGAGGATGGAAGTATCGGTGTCATAGGCTCCGTATAACTGGGTGTTAGATTCTATAGTCCCTCAAAGCTATCCAAGTTTCAGTTCAGTTATGTTGGGGTCGATCATTTCTTTCTCCCTATTGGGAGCAGGTTCTCGGAGGAGGATCCGGCGACTGCCCAGGTCAGCAGTTTATCGCATCATCCTGAAACGAACTTCCTGCGTAGCCATTAACCCGGAACCAGACCACGCCGCCAAACCCTAAACCTTAAACCCACACGCGAAGCCCTGCCAATCTTGCACTCCAGCCTGCCGACGCTCCTGGCACACGGCCATGCAGCTGAAACCGAAACCATGGCCAGGATCAGAAAAGGTCACCCATCTGGCCCATCACCCCAAATTAAAGACATTGGGCACCAGATGTCGTTGGTCTTCCTCCGCGACTTCCGTTTGCACGTACCATCGGCACCGGCTCTAGGCCTAGGCATGTAGATACAGGCAGCCCTGTAGCGAGTAGAGCCACCTTGGCACGACAGTTTTGGGAAGTTAGTTTACCCATAGGCCCCATAGTAGTTCCTTTTTGGGATTCCCTAATAGGATTCTAAATATGAACCCCAAAAAGGAACTACTTTAGGGCCCTATAGGTAGATCAGCTTGTCATCGCGATGAACCGCCGACTTGGGACCGCTGCTTAAGTTCAACTGACACAGGCAGTGCACGCACAGCGGATCCATGAAGAGTTGCCACTTAGTTAGGCGAATGGCGCTTGAACACGCATTCTTCCAAGTATTCGCTTGCCAGACGAAGACAGGTTGCATAGGCAAAGGCCGACAAGAGAGTCGGGGTGCGAGCTTGAACACACTCTATCACGGGAGCCTTGCTGCCATACGGCAGAGACTGGCAAACAAGAGCCAGTATGCTCTTCCCTGATGAGTGGCAGATCCGCAGTGACAGGATGGATAGATCTACTTGCCTATAACTGGCGGCCCTGATGGCCGAAACTGAAGTTTGGCCAGTCGTGGGCCTTGCCAGAATGACAACTCCCCTCTCCCGAACTGCGACATATCTGTATAATTCATGTACCTATCGTAGTACATGCCTCGTCAAATAGTCAGATAGTCTGCATGTTTGTTGCGGCATGCTCACGGCTTCAGAGCCCTTTAGACACTCGAAAGAAAAGAACGTCACCGTCATGCTGGCCAGTGGGACAGGGAGTATCCTCGGGCCGTAGCCAGTGCCCCGGCGTGGAGGTCCCTCGGTTGAAGATTCAACAAGCGAGCGCCAGAGCAAAAGAGCTTCGCGCAGAGCCCATAAAGCTCATGCCTGTCGGTAGCAAATAACTGCCCAAGGGCTGGGTGAGGTATTGGCGCCCTGGGAAAATAGGTGGACAGTAGCGTGAAGTGTCCGCCCAATACAACCCTGCAACACGTTGTGTGTGATTCTGATGCTCTGGGTATGCGTTCAAACAAACTGTCCCTTAGCCTGAGCAGTCCCTGCATTTGCATTGCATCGACTTGCCTTCGAATCCTTGGACTAAGACCTTCCCTTTTCTCAGTCACGCACTGCAGGACGAGTTTTCCCGACTGCATTCTCCACTGGTGCAACTCAACTAGCAGGGCCCGAAACAGGACCACAATGGAGCTATCCCCACGTTTTGTTACCTTGTTGGCCAATACCATACATAAGCCTAGGCTGCAAACAACCCTGGGTCAAAACCATAACCTATCATCCTAAATCCTTAATCACAAACCCTATAAACTAAACTCCTACATCCTAAACCCTACACTAAGCCCCAAGCCCCAAAGCCCCAAACCCCCAAAGCCCTGAACCCTGAACCCTAAGCCCAAAGCACCCAAAGCCGAAACCCCAAACTGGCCCAGGATCTCCCATTCGTCCAGGGCGAGGAGTGCGGATGGTTTAAGTGGTGTCAAGTATATTTGGGCAATAATCATAATCATTAAATAACCCTATGAATAGCACAATAAATCGTTGCTGCTGATTTTGAATCAATCGTACTAATAATGAGTATGAGCAAGCATTGTCAAGTGTTTTTGACCATTATTGCGCTCATTGATTGTATTAGCTGAAGGCTACTTGGAAGGAATGATTAGTTTTTGGTTACTATCATCCCGAAGACACAGCTGAAATCATATTTTTTGCAAGCGGTGCCAAGTTCAGTACAGTTATTAGACATCATCAAGCTTAAGCTAGCACTGTTAAGGATTACTATGTACTCATTATTGCCGTTGTTGGTTGTCAGTTGATTGGTTGTTCCCCAACTTGACAGGCGGTCTAGGCGGTAAAAAAGGGTTTCGGGTTTGGGGTTGGAGGGTTTAGGTGCAGCTATCGATATTCACATGAGTGGTTGTCAAAATTATGGTCCCTTTTTGGGTCCTTATTATAATACGGCACTTATTATTTAAGGTACCCCAAAAGGGACCATAATTTTGACAACTACCCACATGAACAACAACAGCACCTGTTTGGTTTTGCTAGTAAGCGCACAGGCTGGAATCGCAGGTCCTAGGTGTTGCATCAAGTACAGGCATCGTGACATAATGACATGACGCAGTCTGCAACAGTCACTGTCAAACCAGAAACCCTAAACTTGTCAAAGAGGCCTAGATGCTTCTTTGCTTCGGGACCCTGAGGGGTCAGAGAATCCTTCCGGCGATGATTTCAGAGGTCGCGGGATCCATTACTGCAGCTGCTTCGGGCTCAGGGCTTTGCATGCAGGTGTTCGGGGAGCTATGGAAACAAGACTACAGTGAAAGCAGTGTGCCAGCTGGGTGCTAGATTGGGGCTTACTTGTGGGGTCCAGCGGTGCCACAGCGAGCAGATGTATAGGCCAAAACCCTAAAGAAAACATATAATTATCCAGCAACCGAGCTGAGTTCGGTCAAACCGATCTCCAGGCGTACTGTCAATGCTCCCTAAACCCTAAACCCTAAACCCTAAACCCTAAACCCTACCCAAACTACCGGCCTAGTTCGCAGCTAGATCCCGAAGCCTGCGAGACAGTGCAGGAAGCAGTTGAGCTCAGCATGCTGAACTGGTCGCTGGGCGGCGTGGCCGCAATAACCTATAGGGGTACCTATGCGGTGATCCCTGGAAAGTTGGAACATGATTTTAGGAGGATTCGTGCCGGGATTCCCTATACTTCGCCTTAAGGGCATCCCAGACCCCCGGGAGGATCTAAAAAGTAGATCCCCCAACTTGGGACCCTAACTACTAAAGGGTACTCTATAGGAACCCACTTAAGGGATCTACTTTTTGGATCCTCCCGGAGGTCTGGGAAGCAGCGAAGAAGATTTCCCCCAGATGTACGTTGCAGCAGTCATGCCGGTCCAGGTTGAAGGCACAGACTGATTCACCATTACCTGTACCTTCAGGCCGTGACACTACCGATGGAGTGCCGTTCTGCTCTGATATTGTGGCTCTGTGTTTTGCACTCTCGCTGGCACTGGATAAACTCCCCGTTCTTTTGAGTCCAGTATGCCGGTCTGTTGTAGCCCCGCATACATGGCAATAAACAAACAGGCAGAAAGATCTTGCAGACAACATGTGTTGTTGAAGCTTCACCATATCGAGTTGAAGAAGAACACCGGCCTGAAAAGAGAGCGGTGAAAGCATGACACTGTAGGAGTAGAAGAGCTGTCACCAGTAGTGTTAGTGGTTGCAGTGTTCGTGCAGGTAGCGATGGTGGTGCTCAGAGACAGTGCTGGAGTAGCAGCATTGGCGGTAGCAGCAGTTTTGTTTGTTGTCGTAGTAGTGGTACTCGTAGTTGTAGTCGTCGTCGTGTACGGTCAGTTGTAGTCATCGTCATAGTATTGGTCCTCGTATTATTCCGTGTACAGTCGCAAGATGTGATTTCAGTACTTGTGGTCGGTTGCTTGGCCCGGACTTCGCGTATGCAAGCCGGGGGGCACTCGGAAGGAATTACATCGCTGCTGAAAGACTTGGCTCGTCCTCCCATCTTCGGGATTGCGAGTACTATGCTGATGCTGATTAATGGCTTTATGGCTAATACGGCTAGGCTTCTCTCAGTATGGCTGCAAGTAGCATTGTAGCGTTGCTACTGACATGTTCTTCCTGTCTCAGCCCAAGGAGTGCTTGTGTTCTGCCTTTGCGGGGCGCAGCTCTTCACGCAGACCAATGTCTCGCACTTGCCTCAGTGTATTGTGTTTTCGGTCTTCTAAGACCTGCATGTAGGCTTTTGGCGGCAACCCTAAACCCTAAACCCTAAACCCTAAACCCTACTGTGTTCATGCAATCGAGTTGCCAGGAGTCGCAGCCTTCCAATAGAGCCGACCTCCGGGGTACACCAATACATACATCAGAGACCCGTTCACTCTATATGGGTGGTTGTCAAAATTAGGGTCCCTTTTTGGGTCCTTATTATAATACGGCACCTATTATTTAGGGTGCCCCAAAAGGGACCATAATTTTGACAACTACCCATATAGGGACGTGCCGTACTCGCAGAGGGCCTTTCTGACTTCTGAAGCGCATTGTCTGCTCGGCACTGATGGCTAGAGTCCGACCGTCTGAAATTGTTCTTTCATTTGTCAGGCGCCTAGTCGAGTTTCCCTTTTCCAACCTCGGACCCTAAACCCTAAACCCTAAACCGGCCGAGGCAGGAGCTAATGAAGCCTTTGGAGGTCTTGCCGCGCTCTGAGTTTGTCCGGTGTGGGAGGTTGTTAGTTTGGGTTTAGGGTTTCCTGTTTAAGCATGTTCCTGCTGTGTGTTCCGCCCGCTGCATCTCAATCTCGCCGGAGAAGGCCATGCAGCAATCTCGAAACTCGAAGTGGAATGAGAACCACGACCGGCATTGCCAAGGGACTCCTTGCAGGACCCGCCAAACCCCAGACTGCTAAAATCATGACGGGACTAAAATTTTGGGCAGGAACTAGACTAGAGCTACCCTGATTCCACGAAGTATACCGTGCTGTTCGCTCAGAGGGAATAGATAAAGGGCACTCCCGTCCAGCTTCAGCTGCAAGACGCAATGTCTCGGTCCCTTGGCCTCTTTTGCCTCACTACGGTCCACCTTGAGGGCTCCTTTGCCTCATTGATCCCTCGAGGCCCTGGGACTCAGATGTGTTTCAGCTGATGGCGGACGAAGTCGCAGCTGCCTCAGTCAAGTCGTTGCATCTATGGGCTGGTTTTGAATGTTAGGAGGTACCTCAGGACATTTTGAGGCCTCAGAGATTGCCGAGCCGACAGACGGTAGGTCTAGACCCGCACACGCATGAAAACTCGAGCCCTTCACCCTCAGATTCAACCCTGGAGCAAGCTTTAACCATGAGCCCTAAACATCTAAACCTCCGACTCTGCCTCTAAACCCTAAACCCTCAGCCTCTAAACCCTCAACCCTCAACCGAAACTAAGTGAGGGGTCGCTGACCTCGATCTTGTCATATGGCATTGTCTAGGTCTAGGTTATGTTACAGTAGATGGAAGTATTGCATGTTGCTATGTTATATTCTGTTTTCATGTTACATTGTGTTGTGGTGTCCTCAATGTATATCTTATGTGTTCTCATAGTTTGACATCTGACCAATTGTCACGTTATACTATATAAGACGTTGTCACATTATGTTGCTTACTTCTCAAATCATGGTATAGCACAGTATCTAGAATCTAGTATGTTGTTCTGTCCTGTTAATCTTTTCTGGTGCTATATGAGTTTGTATCATATAATAGAACTATACCAGTTCATATCAAATTATGTCCGGTCATGGGTTATGTTAGGTTGTACAAACATTGGGTTACGTTGGAAAATAACAGGACATGCTGCATCGTGCTTATATTGTGTTGAGCAATGCCATGCTGCACCATATTGTAGTTTGCACTAGTTTGCCATATCATGGTATATTGAGTTTTGCTTTGGTTTATTATATGTCAGTATGAGTTGTTTAAATACCTAAGGTTATGTGAGGCTGTAAGGTCTCATATATGTTTTGTTGGGTTATGTTGGGTTGTTACATGTTGAGAAAATATATCATACAATATCCATCCATACCTTATCATGCTATGTTGTATCATGCTATTTGTCACTGTATTAGCTAGCCTGATCTTATATTATCTTATGCTGTATTATACCATCTAATACGTTATTGCACTTTCTGATGCTACGATATCTTTCATGTTGCTTCTTTTTATCATGCAATGACATGTTTTATTATAGCACGCTGAACTATGTTACGTTTCATTGTGCTACATCTTGCTTGTATTCCATTGTCATGTGCTTTCGTCAGGTAGCATGCTTGCTACCTTGTTTGTCTTATCCTACTTATCGTACCTTACTGTACCCTTTCTAGTCACGAAATGTTGCGAGTCGAGTTGTCTAGCGTGTTGTATTGCATTTACAGCTTTTTCCTGTACCATGCTTTACTAGGCCCTATAAACCCTAAAGGCCGCAAGATTTAGCATTCCGGGTTGAGGGTGCAAGCGGCTGATGTTGGGCACAGCTCACATAAGCGTCGAAAGTGGTGACACCGGCAAGTTATAGGAGTAAAAGCCGCAGACCGTGAAGTACTAGTAGCAGTTGCAATCATGAGAACCGAGCCTCCAAGTATATCTGTGGCCTTTGAATTTCGGACCATGTGAGGTTTGAGGTCGTGAGTTTTGAATGTACCGGCTTGCGCAACCGTCGGCCACACTACACGAATCACCTTAGAAGGGGCTGTGATCGAGATCAATCGACACCAGATCATGTGCGCAGCATACAACCCCAAGGTTGCGGGCAGTAGGCAACAGCCCCGGCTCGCGAGAGGTTTGCAGCGTGCTCTTGTTGGCAAGGTTGTTTAAACTCGGAGCCAGTGCTTCCCTATTTCTACTGACCTTCACCACGAGCTGCGGCATCAATGAAGTCCCATGACATCCGTGACAGTCCCATGCACACTGAGCTCAGGAGAACGTCCTACCAATCTGGCCATTGGTGCCTTCGCTTTTCATGCCTGGTCCCAGGGCTGTTTTTGCTTCTGGAAAGTGTTGGCGCCAAGCCCTGTCTGTGTGTACATCGACATTCATGCGCACACACATGTATACGTAATTGTATAAACATATATGCACACTCATAGATCTGTACATGTGTGTAGATATATATATATATGTAGATACATATATATAATTATACATATGTATATATATATATACATATATTTATAGATATGCATATTCATATATGCATGTATGCATATGCATGCATGCCGGCATGCTTTCTCTACCCGAGACCTGAGGACGCTGGGTACAGGGCTTCTGGCGCGGCGAGGCCAGGAAGGATTCTGACCTTCGGGTTTTCAGGTTTAGGGGTTGCTGAAGTGTTTGGGTGAGTGCTGCAGCCAGTAGTGCTGCAGATTTGCCTGGCCCTCAGTTTTCTCTCCTTTCAGGGGTACCCGGCAGTTGCAATAGGCCTGGATGCAAAAAGGGGTTGCTGAAGGGGCGATGTGCGCTGCATAAACTGCGAACAATGAGCAAGAGGTTGCGGGTTTAGCTTTCGGCTCTGGGGTTTGTTTGGATGCCCATGGGAAAGTACATTAGCAAGGCAACGGTGCCGCACGAACTGCTGTAATGCAGTGTCTGCAATTGCCATCAGGTTTTCTTTGTGAGGCTGCTCGTGTCGATATTGCTGTTATGAGCAACTTCTCAGTATAACAAAACAAAGGAAAGGCCCTCTTTCAGCCTCAAGAGCCTAATTAGGCCTAATGATGTTGAGCACGGTGTTGGTAGAGTCCGCCGTGAAATCGGGTGCCTGGAAACAGGTTTCAGGAGGCACAGATACACATGTGCATGCACATACGAACGAACACAGGATATTTCTACTGTTTCCGTTGCAGAGAAATTGCTGCAGATATTCGCGTTACGGGCGCATTGTCGGTTGGGTTTTCGTTGTACACCGTTGTACATGCAATCATGTATGCAAACAAGCATACAAACGTACACATATCTATACATCTACTGCATGGCTTTGTTTCACACGGGTTTGTTGAAAGTTTTCTAGGTAAGCGCGAAGCCCATTCTACACACAAATGCCTGGGTATTGTGCAGTTGTGGCCGACCGTTCTGACGTCGAGATCACATCCTTTAGCCTGCCGCCGCGTGGCCGGAAGATTTTGAGAATATTTTCAGAGGCTGAGGTTTTTTTCCCGAGTTGATGCTGCGTGGCTTAGAGCTAAAAGAGGCGTTGTTCGAGGTCCTGTGGCCCTAGCTGGTGTTCCTGGCACCTATGAAGTTTTGGGATGGAAGCCGTTCGTTCGGGCCTTCTGTTCTTAGCCGTTCTGAAACTAGTACTGTCGAAGCCTGGGCAGCCCTTGGAGTCTAAACAGTCAGCGTCCTACTTTCAGGGTCAGGGGACTTGGTAAGTCGGTCGGTTATATCCCCGCTTGCAAGTCCTACAACCCGGTGAGTACTACGTAGTTTTTAAACTCTTTTCCGGGCTAGCACATGACCACCTCAGGGCTTGAGCTTCACCGGGCGAGGCGCTCTCTGAAGCTGCTTCTGCAATTCTGTAGCTCGCTCGACGACATTTTCGAGGCTCAAATTCGCACGGGTCCTGAAATCGAACCCAACAGTTAAGGTTTGGGGTGTTCTCATTCGAAGGCGGCATGACCTTTCCCAGCCAGCATGTCCAAGGTCCCTGAGCTTCGGGCACTTGGGAAGCACCTACATCATGAACAAGCAGGGGCCTCGGCTATGTCCGTACCAGAACTGGTACTACTTGCGCCGTTCTCGCTCTCTTTGTCTCTCTCTCTCTCTCTTCTTTCTGTCTGTCTCTCTGCCGCAGAGAAAACGGCTTTTCTATCCACCCTGTCGATGTGTCCTTTGTTTTTTGCTTTTTGTCCATATGGGCTCTGGGAAAGACTGCAACCTCAGGAGCACAGGTTTGAGGAGTTTAGGCTTGAAGCCTTAAAGCCTAGACCCTAGGGCCTAGGGCAGAGTGCTAGCCGGGTGGGAGGCACAACGTCCTACTTGTACTGGCCACAGCCCCTGAGCATGAAGAACACCAAGGATGCGGCCGTCGCGTGGATCTGATTTCGATCTCGTCGTCAGCTTAGTCATTAGTCGCGGGCGTCAGGATTTGTTTATTATACGTTTTAGGTGATAGGGTTGGTTTTTAAACCTTTCCGTTCAAGTTTTGTAGATTTCAGGGTTTCCCTGTAGGTTTAGTAATGTTCGTCTGGGAGTTTGCAGCTAGCTTCAGTTTCGGGTTTCGGGCGTCGTTCAGGGCGTGGGGTGGTTTGGTCAGATTCTAGATGTGTGCATATGTACGTTTATTACAACAAGTAGAGATTAAAGCACACACACACACACACACATATATATATATATATATATACATGTCTACATACATACATACATACATGCATGCATGCATACATACATACATACATACATACAGGCATACAGACATACAGATATCTACGCACACATAACTTAACACTATGTTTTAACATACGATAGTTTAATAAACATAGCTATACGTATATGTTTACACATCTATTGTATATCGGGGCTCAGGGGTGGTCCTGTCCTCGGTTTGTTCGTGGCTTTGTGTTGCGAGGTCTGGAATCAGAAACCCGTGGCAGAATATCCGCGACCTGAAGCATCAGCACGAACACAGCTGTCTACAAAGGCTTGGCAACTGCCTTTCTGCAAGTCTGCATGCAACAGCACGCAAGCCTTTGCAGAGGGAGGCAGTGTAAGCCTCTAAACCCTAACCCTACCAAACCCTGAACCCAATTCCGTCGTAATTTACTCGTAACATTGCCAGTGTTCCAAAGCAGACCTCGCTGTGAGCATAGATCTCTGCAATGCGAGAGGGAAAAAATCCTAAACCCACCGATTTTATCCTAGCAATACTGCCCTCCCAGGCTGCCGCCGCCCCCGTGTGCTCCTTGGCCACCTCCGCTGCCTTGGTGGCCCTCGGTCTTCAGCAGGCGAAGTCTTTTGAATAGGTTTAGGGTTTAGGGTACCTAAGTCCTTTTGTGGTTTTTCTTCAGGTATCCCCTTGGGTTTTTCTTATATTTTTGAGGTCTATGGTTTAGGGTTTAGGGTTGGGGAACAGGGTTACCTATGGCCCGGGTATTACAGGGTTGCTCTGAGGTCTTTAGGTTTGGGGTTGGGGTTTGGGGCTCGAGCTTCGGGTCTTTGCAGTGCATTTTCGGGATGTTCGGGGGATAGGAAGTGAAGCAGGGGAGGTCCTTTTGGGTTGAGGGCTGCGGGGTCTTACTTGGCGACTCGGCGGAAATAGTAGAATAGTCTACTTCGTCCGTTCGAACCGACAACACCCCTGCATAACCCGTCTTCCACTCCTGAAAACCGTCGCTATATACACAGGTGTCTCTGCGTCTGTGCAATGAGATGTATGTACATAATATAACTATGTAGCGAAGCTCAGTAAACCTACGCATATCTAGGCATTTACACTGAAAGTTAAAAGCCCATACAAAATCCGCTTCTCCAAGACCGCAGGTGAGAAGCTCAGTTCGGTTCTCAGAGCATCTCAGAACTCTGTCTCTGCATGGGTGGGTGGGTGGGTGGGTGGGTGGGTTTTGTATAGCTTCTTGCAGGATTCAGAGTTTTGGGGGATGGGCTTTCAGGGCCTGGGCGGCTCCATGGAATAAAGGATTCGGGGTTGAAGGTTAGAGTGCTTGGAGTCTAGGCCCCTTTCAGCCCTCAGTCCTAAACCCTGCTGCAGTCTTAGTCTTCGTCTTAGGGCTGCGGCTTCGGGCGCGAACGAGGGGTGTATCAGCTGGCATACTAAGTTGAGCCTGGTCTCAGAACTATGTACTTGTGGCATACTTAGAGGCTCAGGCTCTGTAGACTCAACCCCTGGCCGCCGAGGACTTTGCTCCGCTTCAGATTCCGGCACGGCACTTAGGGCTGGTCTGAGCTCACACGCCCCTCTGAGGTTTCGCAGTCTTTGAAGTCAACTTCGCAGAAGTCAGAAGCTCCTTGAACCTACTAAGCCTGCTAAGCTCATAGCGGGAGGACATGGGCAGCTTCAGTGGCAGCACGACCTCAGGATGTGAACGGAAAAATGTGAGCAAGAATCCCCAACCCAAAGCCCTGTACCCTGCACCGCATTGCTGGTTCAAGTTGGCATTGTTGTGGTGACCCCTTTCTCCCCTACCAGCAGGACAGCAATGGCTCTTATAGCGATTTTGGCGAACATGTTAGCAGCCATGATAAAAGGCATCCTTGGATAATCAGCCTCGCGAAAATGCCTGGAGAATTGGCTAGGGTGGCCAGCTCGTATGTGGTCAGAGGGAGTGTTCTTCTCGGTTTCTATCGCAACCGCACAGATGAGTCATTCCAAGTTTGCTGCCGCGCATTACTGCTAGTGCGTCGTGCGTGCATGGCTGTATGTATGAATGAGAGAGAGAGTGTGTGTGTGTGTGTGCATGTAGGTACGTGCGTACGTAGGTAGGTAGGTCTGTATGCATACATGCATGCATGAATGTACGAAAACGTGTGTGTGTGTGTGTGTACGTTTTATGTTTGTTTGTCAGTCAGTATGTATGCATGTATGCATGCATGCATGTATGTATGTATGTAGTCGGGTGCATAGATAGATGGACAGACAGACTGATAGACAGGACAGGTTGGACGGATTGGCTAGACTAGCTGAGATTAGACTTAGATCCAGATTTAGACTTCGACGTAGCTTTCGAAATCAGGTAGGTTTTGCTAGGTTACATTAGATCAAACAGACTAGGGTAGGTTCGGTTAGGCTAGGTGACTTTATGTGAGATCAGTATAGATTAGGTATGTACGGACCACTCAGATCCAATCAACAGTACTTTTGCAGTACGCATCAGTACTACGTACACTTTGCCTATTCTTCGCACTGTTTTAGGTCTAAGATACTCTAAGTTCCCTAAGCCCAGGAAAACGGAACCCGAACCCCCTTGGCCCAAAACCGAAACGACACGATTTTTCCGAGAAGTGCGGACGCGGCCAAGGCCCTGCAGTTCCCTGCGAGTCTGGCCGCCTTCATGGGCCCCTGGCCTAGAGCCATCACCCAGGGAACCCAATACACCTTAATCAAGGAATATACCTTAAATTATAGTCGCCCTAGTATTACGATTTAAAGTATATTCCTCCTACTCAAGGAATATACCTTGAAGTATAGGGGCCCTAGTATTACGATTTAAGATACCAGCTTTCTATGGAGCCCTGACTCAGACCTAGTTCGCAGGCCCCAAACCCCGGCGAAGAGTCTCTAGCCCAGTCTTGCTTGCAGCTTTGTTAAGCTAGTAGTTGACATGCACCCAAGGGCCCAAGCCGTAGCGCACCAACCTCAATAATTGTTAGCGCTTTGCGTCGTCTGCTTCGGCGGCCGGGAGGAGAGGAAGAGCTCAGCTGTTGTGTCTTCAGCCCCCAACCCGGTGTGCAAAACAAGCAAGGAGCCGAGAGGCAGCAGGCGGTGTGGGGCGAACGGAGGGGGGTAACTTTTGGGGAGGGGGGATGGAGAGGAAGGAGAGTATGGGGGTCCATCCTGTGGGAAATTCTGACTGCTTCCGGACAGGGGGTCGAGGCGAATGATGCTTGAACGTTGAGCGTTTGGAAAGATAGTAGGCAAGTTTGGAGCCACAGTCGCAAGCATCAGAGACTGGTCACGGGAATGGCATGCTGCTGGTGCTAGCTGCTAGCTGCCGGTTTGCGAGAGCTTCCTGCACTTGCGACAGATCTGAGGCTACTCCATTCCCATCCAGCACGAGGTCCGGGTATGCGTTGATGTTCATTTGCAGGCTGCAAGCCCTGTATGAACACTACTATACTCATCATAGACCCTCATCCCTAAGCAAAAGTCTGCTCAACTTAGTGGTGCCCGGTGGGCTGTGTCGACTTCTAGCGATCTGAGTCGCTTCGCCTCTTGTAGCAAGCATCTTGTCCTAACCAAACGTAAGTTCATTCCGAAATACATTCCTCAGCCACCGATAAGGCCCACATGCACCAAGCCTAGACCCGACACTCGGGCCGGGGACCTTATGTAAGCTAGCTTTCAAGCCACAGTGAGAGTCGAGTCTGGGAGGACCGTGGGACTTGGCAGACAGGTTGCAAGCAAGCCTATGAACATACACATGGGAGTTTCCGAAAATTAGGGGTACCTTATTTTGGGGTCCTTATATTAAGGATCCTATTATTTAGGGTACTATATTAGGGTCCCTATTTTCAGAAACCCCCACATGATGAGCCGAACTAGAGCAAGGCGAGACTGTCTTGCTGAGCTTCCGGATCCCCAAAACGCTGCATGCAAAGCAGTTCCGAACCCTCGTAATTAAAAAAACTGAACTGTTCCCCTAACCCTCCAGGTACCTACTATATAGGGTACTAGAGCCCCTAGGGCCCTATACAGTAGGTGCCTGGAGGGTTAGGGTTCAGTCTCCTGAGTCAGAACTTTGGCTCAGCTGGCAGGATCCGCTTCTCACCCTATCGTCGAAATTGGAAGCCAGGTCCTGGGCAAGCCTTGGGACATAGATTGCTTAGGGTTCTGGATGTGTTGTTTTGGTGATTCTGTGGTTGGGTGAGCACAGCGCTCACTGGCAGATTCGGATGCCTGGCAAGCATTTCAGGTGTGTTTGTGTGTTGACGACTTTTGCAGCTGTTGGCATTATCGAACCCGCTTGCACTGTTTTACTCACATGTTGCTGACCTTGGCTACTCAGATTACAGGCCAGTGCTATATACTGGCTTCTATGCTCGTCTGCAAGCTTCCATCACGTGTTCAAAAATTACTTGCAGATGCTCGAAGCGTGCGGCAAGACTGCCCATTTCGCTTCCCCAGGCGATGCTGTACATGTAGAATTATGAGAAACTCGGGTAGCTGTTCCTTCTATTCTTCTGGTGGCAGACTCGGCACTCTCCCGAAAGAACAGCCTAGGTGACCAAGTGACATCACGTAGAACCTTCAAGAGGTACTTAAAGGATCATGGGACTTAGTAAGTAGGGTTACAACTAAGGTAACTATAATTATAGCCCCAATTAGGGGACTTATACCTATACTTACTAAGTCCCATGATCCTCCAAGTAGTACGAGTAGCTGAGAAAGTCAGGTATGGCCTTGCTCTGGGCCAACTTGCACTGCCGTACCCATAGGCCCCATCGTAGTTCCTTTTGGGGGTTTCATATTTAGACTATAAAACCCTAAACCCTAAACCCATAGTAGTTCCTTTTTTGGGTTTCATATTTTTAATCTGGGGGGTTAGGGAATCCTACAAGGCAATCCCCAAAAGGAACTACTATGGGGCCTATGGGTAACGACCCAGAGCCTGAAGTCGCTCCTGCACTGCCGCAGCTCCAGGTTCTTGCGGAGCCCACGGTTCAAGCGAACATCCGAGAAACATGCAGTTTAGGGTATAGGGTTTAGGGTCAACAAGCCGAAGTACCTAAACTAAAAAACCCTGCGCCCGAAGCCTGTCACTCTAAACTTTAAACCATTACATGGGTAGTTCTCTAAATTGGGTCCCTTTTTAGGTCCCCAGTATAGTACGGCACGCTTATAAAACAGGATCCCAAAAGGGACCCTAATTTAGAAAACTACCCACATCCCAAAGCCCTAAGACCCCGAAGCCCTACACCTTCGACGCCCGAAGAACACAAGACCCTTAGGCCCTAAAAAGCCCCACGCGTCAATACTCCATAAAACCTGAGCCCTGAAGCCCAGAAGCCTTAAACTGTGGCCGTAAACACCATCACCCAAAACCCCCCAACACCAAACACTTTAGGATCACCCTTAATGGTAGCTGTGTCCGCTAGCTCTCCATGGCTGTGTGCCGCCACGGATCCTTTGCGGAGCGCTGCGCGGCGCTCGATGTATGGCCGCTGATGGAGCCCGGCGTTGTTTTCGGTTTTTTGTTTTAATATGGCCCAAAGGGTCCAAGTACCATTATAGTAGGTACTTAGTAGGTATTTGGGCCCCCAAAGTATATACTATACTAGTACTTGGACCCTTTGGGTGGTCTTGGAAGGGAGTGAACTTGTTGTTCGGAAAAGGCCTTTGAAAACTTCAAGGTTCAGAGTTCTAGATGTACTGGGGGTTCGGCTGTAGCGGTTTGAGGAGAGAGGGAGAGAGAGCGGCATTCGGGTGTTGAAAGCTGGCAAGCTCGTTGCACTTGATCGCGCGGCCTAGAACGCAATGTGTGTCATCATAGCAGGGGCATAAAGGACGAGACGATACGACATCATTTCTGGCACATTACGTTACGATCCTGCACAAGAGTTCCGTCAACACTAAGAGCAAGGACAGGAGGTCATGGTTGCCATGGGTTTGATATCAAGGATTCTGGCGGTGAGTCTTAATCCAGAGCCCTTAACTTTGAGCCCCCAAAGCCAGAACCTCACAACCCATGACCCCCAAAACTCCTAGAACCCCCAGAAAACTCCCAGCTCCCAAGCCCCAACAGCCCTTCTAATTCTGACCTCCGCATCCCGAGGGCCGGACACTTGAAAAACTCAATAAGCCCTCTAGAGCCCTAGTAAGCTAAAAGGGTTCCTTCTTAGAATTATATACATCTTCTACTATAAAGGAGCCCCAAACCCCTAAACCCGAAACGCTAAACCCTAAACCCTAAACCCCTATTCTGATTGTTAAGGCCCCTGTGTTACTCTGCCTTCTGCCGCAGGAGGGAGCTTGGAGCAGCAGATCTTCGGCTTCGATGAGAGGGGAGAGCCCGAGTCCTGTGCCGTGTCATGGCTTTCAAGGGGGTTTAGCGTCTAGGGTTTAGGGTTTAGGGTTTAGGTTTAAAGACTTTGGGTTTAGGGTTTGGGGGGTTTAAAGATACATGGGATTTTCCGAAAATAAAGGGGGGCCTTATTTTGGGGTCCAGATAGTAAGGATCCTACTGTTTAGGGTAGTATATTAGGGTTCCCTAGTTTCGGATACCCCCCACGTGGCTCAGGGTGTCGAAGCCTCTACTCGCGGTCTTAGCATGTTTGAAGCTTGTTCAAAGTTTGCCGTTTCATCGGATCGCAACATCAACCGTAAGATACGTCGGAGCCTCATGCTAGGACCCCGAACTCAGGTACCCTTCATGTCCCCTCATGTTAAGACATCCCCAGACAGGGTCGCTTTGGCCCGGGAACTCGATTTCAGAAAGAGCGCCATATCCATCACTCCTCCACCGACAGCTCGCTTCCCATAAGCATTGGACTCAGGGTTAAGTGCTGGGTTGTTGTTCACACAGGGTAAGAGCTTTAGGAAGAACTACAACCCTTAGGCTCTTGCTTCACATGTTATTAACCCGGATCATGCTAATTCCGATCCCAACTATAACCCCTAAACCCCAAACCCCTAAACCCTAAACCCTAGCAACTACTTGGCACTGACCCCCTACACGCAGCTGGGAGCTTCCGGCCCTGTAAATCACATTTCGAACGTGAGCCGCAAACGCTGTCCAAAGACGAACAGACCAGAAAACACCATGCTTGGAGGATCTTGGAACTTAGTAAGTATGGTTATAAGTACCTGAATTGGGGTTATAAGTAATTAGTTACTAAGTCCCATGATCCTTTAAGTAGTGATCGCAATACGGCTGGCCACAGCATGCTGCTAGCACGGTTTCTACAATGCCCGCCTCTTGGCGAGGTTGCGCGCCACTCGTTCCCGCTGCTCTCGGCAGGTGCGCTGTGGAAGGCTCAGCGCTAAAGCCTGAATCCTTTCGTGTTTTCCCGGTTAGTTTAGGCTTGGCCTTAACCTTGGAAGGTAACATGCCCGCAAACCACTCAGCTCGAACAGTCGAGCGGGAGATGCAGCAAGGGATATAGGGGTCTGGGAAATCAGCCTGATAGTCTTGAAATAATACTATAAAGTACCCCTCCCATCCAAAAGAAACACACATACTTTGATTCTCAAGGCCGCTATGTGCATTAACCTTTAGGCCTTTGAGCCTGGAGCACAACGAGGCAAGGCTTTACGGTTTAGGGTTGTTTACGGCAGAAGGATTGGCGCAAGGCTCCCGCATCCAGCACGTGCAGTAATAGGAAACCAAGTATGACAGCAACACTGTCTGCGCCGCAGCAAGCCGCAATATCCTGCGTGCTTAAACTAACTCGAGCCAAGTTCCTTGCTCCTAACCAAACTGGTCTCAACCCCTGGGCAAGCATACTTTCCCGACTGCAACACGCCGGGAAGCTCCTAAACTCATCTAACCAGTAGCCCCTATCATTGGCCCTATCATGTTGTGCAGCTGATGATCACCATGACCATGGTAGTGAGTGAGGCAAAGATAAGACATGATGTGTAACCGGGTTGAGACGAACACCGCAACAAGAGCCGTAAGACAAGAATCTTTCCCAAACCACTTGTATGTCAGAGAATACAGGCCTGTCCTGAAGAGAAGCAACGAACACAAAATCAACGATGCGCCCTGAGATGTGCTGTGATCCGCTGCGCTACGACGGATTTGGGAGTAGCAGCTGCTTTCCGGAGCCGATGGGAATGGAGGGCTTCGTGAGACCGAAAGGAACATTAGGGCTTATAGTTCTTGGCAGTTTTCAGGGTTGGGGTTTAGGGTTTCCTCTCGGTTGCCTTGGGATCCTTACCACAAAGTTGGCTGACGGAGCGGAACTACACAGGAGAGTTTAGCATCAGTAGCACTAGGGTTTCAATACTGCTTGAGAATTCGAGGATCAGGAATTCGAGATGCACGTGCAAAGTTAGGGGTTGAAGATTGCTTATCTGGGTACTATTTCGCAACAGCATCCACTGCAAACCCCTATAGTAAATGACGATAACCCATTTTGCGCAACCGCCGAGCTACTTGTGTCAAGAGAGCTTGCAAATAACACTGGGCAATCCTACAGCAAAGATGCTGTGCCCCGGGCAAATCCATGGGGTCCCGAAGCAAAACAAAATCCTACAGTCAGCCGTTGGCATCATGGCAGTCGTGCAGGTCAGAGAAGAAGTTTTAGGGATGCAAGCCTGTGCAGGCATATACATGTACATGGTACATGGTATACCTTGTGTATGTACATGTACATGTACCTAGACAGGAAGATATACATGCACACATGCCCAGACACATACATTCGCGCATACACACTTGTACTCACATACACATATATGTAGAGGTTGATTTGGCTGATGGTTTGAGGGTTTAAGGTGGATGTGGAGTTTGCAGTTTACGGGGCCTTGTGGTTTAGATCCGTCGAGCTTCTGATGGTTATGAGTTCCAGGCCTATCGCGTAGAGGTTCTCAGATGCAAATCGACCAGGAACCTTGCAAAACACCGGGGCTGACGGCCCACGGTGTCGCAACTAGGAAACACAAGAGACCAATAAACCCCATCCCACAGCACCCGATGCTGTGCCCCTCTTCGAAGATACCCTGTCGTATTCAATGTAACCTCCCTATCTATCGGATATTGGGGTCATGACGAGCGTGATTAGGGGCGTTAGGGCAGCGCTCGACCTTGTGGGGTTGTTTCTTTGGAGCTTGGGGGGCGCTTCTGCGGTTTTCGGGCTCCGATGCTGACCAAGAGCCCAAAGGGTCCAAGTACCATTATAGTAGGTACTTAGTAGGTATTTGGGCCCCCAAAGTATATACTATACTAGTACTTGGACCCTTTGGGGAGCTTGCCGCCGCAGCACACTAAACCCTAAACCCAGGAGCTGCAAGGCTGGCATGCGCGGCTTTGCTGCTCGGGCCTCCAGGCTCGAATCATGCTTGGACACACTGCAACAGTCGCCGAAAGTCTCGCGACAAAAAGACCGACATGGGAGTTTCCGGAAATAAGGGGTACCTTATTTTGGTGTCCTTTTAATAGGGATCCTACTATTTAGGGTGCTATATTGGGGTCCCCTATTTTCGGAAACCCCCACATGGGTCACGGAAGGTTATTCCTCAATTGCCCCGAAACTTACCAGACTAATTCTTAGCTAACTCTGCCGATACGGTTTGGGCGTGACTTGGGCACCCCGATCATAACTTGCACTCTGACCGATGCACTCAGGCAACCTGTAGAAAAGAGACCTTTTGCGGTGCTGGCGTTGCGGCGCTTCGGTGCTCCAGGAACCGCCAAACATCATCCCTGACCTTTGGGCATCGCTGTCGGACGGGACTCTGCAGACTCAGCAGCAGTACCTTGGTGTAATGTAAGAGCTAAATTATTACCAATACCATTCTGGGGGATCCTTATTATAGTTGTAGTATAATGGGCCCCCAAACCGCATTCTAAATAAATGGGCCCCCATATGAGCTTTGCCCGTGTGGTGCTTGGTGTGCGCATGCCGGGTGGACTCAGTATTACATGTTGAGCTATAGGGGCCATGATTCTCCATCGGACCTATCAAAGGGAGGGAGCCCGTCGGCATCCAGAGCCGCCTAGGTATATGAGAAGTATAGGTGTAAATGTCATAGAATTAAGACCAGACCTCTACATATTGCGCGGTTTAGGCTTATATGTTGTACATCTCTCAGCCTGGCTCCGCGATGTGAACTTGCGCGAAAGCTATGGGGTCTAAAGTTCTAAGGCCCAGATACGACGAGACTCCCTCACCCCGGTGCATCTCTGCAACTTTATTTGCCCCGTCCGAGGCCAAGCAGGTGGATGAATGCCACCCGCGGCCTTGGCAGCAAAAGCCCCCGATCAATCCCTTCCTGAACGGACCCCGACTGGGAACTATTATACCGCTTGCAAAAATCGCACCTATAATTTAAAATTTGCGGAAACTCAAAACGGCAAGAACTAAGATTTCTTGTTTTTTCGGATCAGGGGTCAGATCTACGCGAGGCCTGCTATTCGTGACCTACCACAAGTCTGGAACGACGCCCCTTCGGCCTTTTGTGTTCATTGCGAGTCCCTAAGGCCTCGGTAGGAAAGGTTTGATTGAAGTTTCGCAGGGTATCGGACAAGAGCTGCAGAAACCAGTACTGTAGTGATCACACTGGGTAATGTTACCAAGAATGTGCCACGACTGCTGCTGCTGTTGGACATCTGTACCACGATTGCTTTCAATATGGTGGCTACCACTGCGCATGGGGCCAGTACTGTTCACCCCTACCTAGATCCGTGGATGTAGCTCCTTCCTGCAGGACCCTAACTCTAGAACCAGGTATTCCAAGAACGCTACTACAATTTCAGCACGCGCCCAATCCCCTGCGGGCCCCTTTCACTTGCGATACACCTCGTTTTGGTCTATTGCAGATTTCGCAGGACTCGAAGATGCTCGAAGCAAGGATTAAAGTCCTCATTGAAGGGGCCATGTCGGCTCATTCTGGGACCATGACTGCCCTACAAGGGCAGTCATTTACCAAGATTTCCCATTCCACAGGGGCCTCTAAGACCTAAACTCTATAAACCCTAAACCCTAAACCCCAAATCCCTCTGTGTTTTCAGGCTCTCCTTGGCGCTTCAAAGCTCAGCGCATCTTCGGAGGTGGGTTCTGGGACGCGAAGGCCCGGAGACCCGCCTTTTGGCGCGCTTCGGTGGTTTGGGTGGTGATCAGGATGGGTTTTGGACAGTTCAGGGTTTAGGGTGTAGAGTGGGGATGGGGTGGGGTTGGGTGGGCTTCAGACTTTAATCACGAGTTTGGGCTTTAGCCTTTCTTCGGAGGTCGCTTCGGTTGGTGCTCTTACGGTTTTGGAGCTATGGTTTCTTGTCCTCCCCCTTTCCAACAAACAAGGTCAAATGGGAGTGTGAACATCGGCTAGGATTTGTTTTGAATGCGCGACACCTCCCATAATAGGGCGATTCCGAACGCAGGGCTTCTGCGGGAAAAGAACCCTAAACCCTAAACCCTAAACCCTAAACAAGCCAAAGGATGAATCTTCAAACCTCGATCCTACCGATCTGCCTTTTCACGTCTGTCGAGTCGACTCATCTGTGCCTTCGATACTAGTTAAGAGATCAGTGTCTTAGGTGTCTGACAGGTTCGGTTTCAGGTGGAAGGGTTGGAGCTGTCTGTTATGATCATAGGTTTGGTTTTGAGTGTTGGTGCCGGCCTGAAGCCCTAAACCCTACACTGGGCAGTGTCTTAGCTACTAAGCGGACCACGCAGCAAGTTGCCTTCCAGGCCTGGCGGACGCTGGAGACGGCGACTGGCTGCGCACTCTCTGGACACTTCTCCTTGATTTGATTTTTCCTTTCGGGGTCGGCGACGGATCATTGTAGTAACGGCAGCAGAAAACATCAGTAGCCGTAGCAGTAACAGGTAGCAGCAGCCGTAACAGTAGTAGCAGTAGGAGGAGAAGGAGGCGGAGAAAGAGGAGGAGGAGGAGGGTGAAAGGCGGAAAACACGAGACGTGGTCCAACGGGAATAACTGGTGTAGGGCAGGAGTAGTCACCGTCGTCGCCGTGGCTGTTGTCGGTAATTTGTTTATTGTCGTCCTGATGATTGTTGTTGCTCCTGCTCCGTGTTGCGGTGTTTTCGTTACAGTTACAGAGAGTCCGTAGATAGCAGCCTTGGGCAACAGAGCTGCGACCTTGCCATGTAAGGACTCGAACGAGCCCTGGGTTCCAACGCGGCATGCACCAGTACCAGGTGTTGAAGGGTTTCGGGTGGGGCTCTGAAGCTCGCTTCAAGGTTCCCACCCGAGGTTGCAGGGTTTAAGCTTTCGGAAATACTGCCGCATGCTACAGTTCCGGAAGCTAGACGCTTCGATTCAGCTCCCATTTCAGCATTCGCACATCCCGAAGTACCAGCAGCGATGACGGTTGTAGTAGGAATTTGCAGCTCAGTGACAACACTGCCTTCTTGATTCGGTGTGCATATGTCTAGTATGTGCATACTGTCAGACGAAATAAACAGGTCTCGTGCTGTGAAGACATCCTGCGATTTCAATTCCCAGCCAGTCATGTGGGCCTGGCTAGATCCGCTTCCAGCCCTAGGAGCTGCCCTGAAAAGTTCTTAATCCCTAACCCCCCACGTACCTACTATATAGGGCCCTAGGGGCTCTAGTACCCTATATAGTAGGTACCTGAGGGGGTTAGGGAATGTTCTTACATCCGGTACCTTGAAACTGTTCGGCCGCAGACGCGACGCGGGCGGCTGGTTCTGATGATCTCGCCCAATGAGATGGTGGAACCTGAGGTGGCTCAAGAAGCGACAGAGAGTAGACGGTAGCAGCATGCAGTATTGTGATGATAGTAGTCGTAGTATAGTAGTAGTAGTAGTAGTAGTAGTAGTAGTAGTAGTAGTAGTAACAGTATCAGTATCAGTATTAGTAGCAGTAGCAGTAGCAATAGCAGTAGCAGTAGCAGTAGCAGTAGCAGTAGCAATAGCAGTAGCAGTAGCAGCAGTAGTAGTAGTTGTAGTAGCAGTAGTAGCAGCAGTAGGAACAAGTAGTAGTAGTAGTAGTAGTAGTAGTAGTAGTAGTAGTAGTGTGCTTAGCACGATGCGATTATGGTTTTGAGCACTTCCAGACTTTTTCAGGGGACTGATCGCTTCCGGGTTCCTGGCTTCTGTGCTCG
>CAJNDV010021258.1:20836-31149 GCA_905221635.1 Symbiodinium sp. CCMP2456
ACCGTAGATACATGAGGGGGGGGGTATGAGTTTGTGTTTGGGTTTCCGTGGTAGCTCGTCACACGTATAAACGAACCATGTATTAACATTATTGTGAAGGCGTATATATATATATAGTTAATTACATATCATTTGCTGGACTTTTAACTTCTGCTTCCGTCTGAAAATTCGTTTTAGCAACCAATGTCAGTCTGCGTTTGTTCCTACTATTGTTGTAGTCTATGAGCATGGAGTTTTACTTAACGTTAGCATTTCGTTGTTCCGGCTTACGCCATATTGTTTTGTTTCGTTGATTTCTTCTCGTTTCTCTGGGTATTATTGTTGCAATGTGTTTGGTGTGTCTCTGTATTGTTGTTTCAAATCTTTCCGTGTGCTTCTTTCATTAAAAGTGCTATCATCTTGAGTGATTTAGTTTTCATCATAACTTGCACAGTTAAGCAACCTTCCGCCTAGGGTCTGTAGTGGCTTGAACCTTCGCCTTCTCTGGCCCTTGGTAACAGGTTCAGGAGAGTAGGGATATGTTAAAGAGTCCAACGGGGATGTTACGGGAATGTCTAAAAAGCATCGCTGATATGTTCAAGAACCGTGTTGAAGACCTTTTGAGTGTATTGACATGAGTTGCAGGATGATACACCTGATCGAAACGTTCTGTTCGTCATTGACTCCAGAACTTGTCGAACTGCTTGAACTTGTGGCTTTTAAAAAACACCCTTGCGAAAACAAGGCAAAGTTCGGATGTTCAGAAAAAGGCTTCATTCTAATGTTTTGACCGCTTTCATCTTCGCAGCGTGGCACAACTTGTCACCGCAGGTGACATCGCCCTCAACGATGTTTGTCTTTGTCGTTGCCTTAGTCAAGTAGCTCATATACTCATCAACTTGGTTCAAGTCTTCTCAGACAGTAAAAGCGGAATCGAAGAGTTGTTTTTCCTGTCTTGGCTCCTGCACCCTTTTCGTTGAAAACTTTGAATTCTGAGAGCTTGAAGCCTGTCCTCACGAAGTCCTTGAAGTAGTTCTGAATGACCTCTTCGCCATTGGGAAGCTTCTACTTCAAAGCGGCCATTTTGCCAACCATTGGTTGAACGATTGGTTGAACAAGACGGAGGTGTCTGGCCACTTCCTCACAAGTTTGAATATCAGTCCATTTCTGAGTGACTGACATTGAGCACTTTGTCATCGCCTTCACTGCCTCATCCTGGTTCAGGTGCTCCTCGAAAACACGACGGGGAAACATTTCCTTGAGAGCTAGTCAAAAGCACTGCACGCAGTGTAAGCCAGAGATGCTGCTAAGCGGAACAAACAGCTGCGGCTCAGTGGGTCAAGTTGCACATCCTGACGCTCTATAAGCCATTTGGATTTTTGACGTGCTCTGTAGCGGTTCCTTCTGGCTTCAATCCTATGGCAAATCGACTGCTAGTGACAGTTTATCCGAAATCAGGGAAAGCAACCTAGCCTTACGATCGGAAGCTTTGCCACTGACTCTCTGAGAACAATTCGGTTCACTACGTCAGGGTGATTTTCACAACCTCAACAATCTCGGGCACATTCTTCATAGACCTCTTTCCATGGGGGAGCATATTGTCACGGACGTAGAGCTCCATATTCTTCTGGACAACCTTCTTCAACCGCACAATGCTCTGAAAAAGGTTTGATGCGGAGCTTTCCTTCGTCACTGTCATAGACAATCTTGACATTGATGCAGGCTGCAGGTGCCATCGTCGGTCTTCTTCTTGTTCTTGTCCTCAGCTCCAACTCGGTAGTCCCTCGTGATGAGCAGATTTTCAATCTGCTCAATGATTGACTGGACTGTCGTCTTCAAATGCACCCTTGCCATTCCGTCAGTGAGGTCCCGATCGTCGCTGACTAGGTCGGAGCTTCTCTTCCTACGAAGCATTTTTAGAGACGTGTTGCCCCTCTTCGTTCCTGTAGCAACCGCTTCCACAAGCTCATCCTCGCTATCGTTTGTCGTCTCAGTCTCGCTTTCCTTAAAACAGTTGCTGGCTCTGTGCTTTGAAAACGTAGGTTGGGGAAGGCTTGGCGGCGGCGGTGGTGGTGGTGGGGTGGTGGTGGGGTGGTGGTGGTGGCGGGGACGGCGGGGGCCGCGAAGGCGGTGGGTGGTGGTGGTCGCGGTGGTGGTGGCGGTGGTGGTGATGGTGGTCTTGAACTTGTCATCGGATGTCTCCGATGGTTCGTGCATCTCATGCTATAGGTGTAAACCCGAAACCCTAAAACCTAAACCCTAAACCCTGAAACCTAAACCCTAAACCCTAACCCTAAAATCTAAACCCCAAAACCTAAACCCTATACTAAAACCGTGTAACTATCCCCCAAGCCCCAGAACCAGGTGACACAGCGTCGCATCGAAGGCCACGGGCTGCCGACAGCAAACGCAGGGGGAGATCGTCTCCTCGGCTTTTGGCATTGTTTAAGCTCTTTTGTGGGATTCCCTGTAAGGGGCTCCTAGAATGGGTTCAGGGTTTGAGGATTCAGGCGGGGTGTCCAGAGTTTCGGGTTCCATTTAGGGGTTTGAGGTTCAGGAACTACGAACCCTCAGCCCTGAGGACGAAATCCACGGGACCTTAGACAAGAAGGACAGGCGCTTTGGGAATCGTGTGCAATAAGATAGCTACATAGGGGGTTTAGGGCTTCAGAGGAATACCACTGCTAACTGTGCAACTTGGGCATCTACTGACTCTGCAGGATCCGGGGTGTGAGGCCTGGGAAATTACGGTGTCGACGTGATAATGCTTTCTGGCGTAAGGTCGAGGCAAGCAATCGTGCTACTATAAGAGTAACCGTAGTCCTACCTAGCCTCACAGTAGGTTCCCAGAGACTCCAATATCCCTTAATTAAGGAATATACATTAAAGTTTAGTAGGATCCCTAATACCTACATAAACCCTAAACCCTAATACCTAAACCCTAAACCCCAAACCCGAAACCCTTTATTAAGGGGTATTGGAGTCTTTGCGTTCATGACCAGAGATCGGTCTGCTCGCTGTGGAACCAGGAGTTCGGGCCCCGCGGCAGATGGTGTCGGAACCTGGGCCGGTGAGACGGATGTCCCTGTAATATAGGAGCCTTAAGAATTAGAATAGGGCTTTGGGGTATGTTATACTATAATTATAACAAGGAAACCTGAAGAATAGTACAGGGAATTATTTGGGCCCCTGTGGGAAACATAAGACTGAGGAGTTCTCAAGCCTTACCCTGCTTCGTAGCTCAGTAGGTCTGTTGCTTTGTCCGTGGGTTGAACCAAGTTCATATGTGTAGCTTTAAACACTCCAGTGCAGTTGTTGAAGCATCTTCCAGCTTCGGCGACCTTGCCAAGCCAGGTGATACATAATCCCGAACCCGCAACCCCAGACCTCAAGCCCAAAATCCTAGGTCCTAAGCCCTTCACTTCGGGCCTAAACCCTAAACCTGAAGTGATGTGAATCCTAGCGGCGTGCCGCAACTCCGGCAATGTGGCGTCCGCAGCGCGCTCAAAGTCCTTTTGTTTTTGCCAGAGTTCTGCAGGATTCTATGAGGTCTTTTTCGATGTCTACAAGGGCCTGCAAAACAAGGGCTGTATGTAAGGCTTTATAGATACTGTAATTGTTGTCTAAGGGTTCCCGAAGAGCTCATACCCCTGCATTGAGGAGTACCAAAACTTGCACGGTCTTTATGCTATGACTTACATCAAGTATAGCCCAGGACTTTCGGATCTTGTGCCGCCAGGATTTGGTCCAGATGTTTTGCAGTTTTGCGACAAGTATGATTCCCTGAATCAATTTGTTGCATCATGTTGCATCACTGTTGTCCCGGTGACACTGTTACTCATCGCGGTGTTGCTGTAGCCTGCCACAGGCCATGAGGGGAGTGGCTGGGATCATTCTGGTGTGTGATAACAACTACTATTCGAGGGGATAAAGGAGAACGCCTCGGTACGGTAGTAGTGTATGTGTATGCTCAGCTACATATTGCATGCAAACATGTGAATACCCGCTTGCAGGAATAGCGGCTGCGGGACTAATGTTGACTAGTGCAGACATATCACGGGCCTAGTCTTTAATTATTAACTGACTGTGATTACCAAGCAGTCTGAAGCCGGGATTCCATTCCAAACAACCGCCGCCAATCTTCAGATGGAGCCCTATAAATCCTGCTCATATCACAGCGTAGTATATCATATGACTACTGCAACAGATTAAACCTCAGTGCGTGGCAGGCTGCAGGATTCTATCCATGCTGTGTGTGCCTCAACAAGTTTGCTGTTCGTCTAACGCCCAAAACCCTAAACAAGATATCTTCGTCGCAAGCGCAAGAGGCGTTATAAGACAACCCTTTACGGAACCCTTCAGGGTTCCTTGAGGGCTTCCTGGAAGGTTTCCGCAAGGGCTCCTTGAACTTTAAGGGTTCTTTTAAAGGGTAAACCCTAAACCCTAACCCTAAACCCTAAACCCTAAACCCTAAACCCTAAAGGGTTTAGGGGGGTTCCTTTAAAGGAGCCCTAGAGCCCGCCGCCCTCAGATCCTCGTCCAAGGTGTGAGGGCCAGTGCGTCCAGCGCGCTGAAGTCATCTGGCACACGTGACGGGTTAAGGGTTTAGGGTTTAGGGTTTGGGGTTTAGGGTTTAGGGTTTAGGGTTTAGGGTTTAGGGTTTAGGGTTTAGGGTTTAGGGTTCAGGGTTAAGGTTTCTGGCTCTATAGGGGTTCATATGAGAGTTTCCGAAAATTAGGGGTACCCTATTTTGGGGTCCTTATAGTAAGGGTCCTACTATTTAGGGTACTATATTAGGGTCCCGTATTTTCGGAAACTCCCATATGATCGAGGCTTAGGGATTTAGGGTTTGGGGCAGTATGGTGTTTGCAGTGCTTAGGGTATCTTGGGTGTCGAGTTCTTTATAGGGTTTACTGTACTACTTGGCAGATGCTAGAAAGGGTTCAAAGCCCCTTGTGAAATTCATCTTCGCCAAAGAACCCTTGCAAACAACACCCTTTCATATCACCTTCAACTGCGCAAACGCCGAAAAACCCAAGCCGGCAGTATCAAAGCGTGAGAGGGGGGAGGGCAGCTGTCTAAAGCGATGTTTAGGATGATTTTATGCCGAGGTAACAGGTATGTATTGCCTCTTCCAGATGGTAAGATATCCCACCAAATTAAGGCGATACAACGCAATCCATACGCGCTGCAAAACAGCACAGATGTCGAGAATCGAGAGTCAGTAGGCTCTGGCTGAGGAATGCACTACTCACCCATGACACATCATGATGACGTACCAAGAAATATACAACAGCAGCAGTAAGGGTGCACCGATGGAGCAGTGCCAAAATGCCAACACGATCACTCAAGCATTCCACTACACGAAGGACGCGACCGAAGATCAGGGACCTGAGCCGAAAGGGCTTTGGCACAATAAGAGACGAAACTCTTCGAACAAACGCGAGCTTAAATCTTCACAGCCATGCGATCCTCTGGTGCCGCAACTGCAGGAGGAAGTTCCAGCTGTACGAATGTAAACCACCAGGTTGTTATAAACCCCAGGCCCAAAAAAACCTCTAAACCTTGTAAGCAGCTAACATCTTGCTTTTAATTGCAAACAGTTTCAATTGAAAACCTCCGCACCCTGTAAACCCACCAACCCTATCAACCTCAAGACATCCGTCGAAGCCCAAGCCCTCAGTAAACCAATACCCCTCCCCAGCGGGCCATCGAGGACCAGTGATGTGGGCTCACCTTCAGATGCTACAGGGCTTCCGGGTTGGAGTTTGGGGATGGAGGCTTGGGATTTAGGGTTCCCAAAGATATATATATATATATATATGTAACAGACACCTTTACATACTATTTGACCCCTTCCTCACACACACATATATATATATATATAGTTATTTATTTATTTATTTATATAATATAGACGTGCCCTGAGTGGGTTCGAGGAGCTATGACTACTTGTCGCCCTTCCTTCCAACCTGCTCCCTCCCTGATACTTCGGGCTAAACCCTAAACACTAAACGTGACTGAATGAATCGATGGAAAAGCGGATCAATCTAGCAATCAGGTCAGTAGTATTGGTAGGGTTACATGTAGCCTTCTTGGGATGACTCCACCCCCCCAGCCCACGATACACAACCCTAGTCCAAAAAGCCCTAAAAGCCCCCACAACTCCTCAACCCAAATGGTAACAAAAAAAAGGGCATGCCAAACCTAGATCCGAACCTTAAACCCTGAATCCGAAACGCTTAGCCCTGAACCCTATGCTCAGCATGCTTTAACCGTAGCAGAATTATCCCAGCTCCTATGTTAGCCCTTCAAGAAATGGGTTCAGGGTTTAGGGTAGCAAGCTCAATGCTCCGGGCCTGCAGATCCGCACTGAGCACACCTCGGTCGGCATGCCGAGAGAAACGCTAACACTCAACGCAGTAAAGGGGCCTGAATGATTATAGAGATAGAGCTGTATAAGGACTATAAGCATATGCTGTTATGTTACAGTTTGTTCAGACCCGATATCACGGTTTAAAGTTTAGACCCCACGGTAGGTAGTACCTGTCTGCTTGGAACGGGAGAGCAACGAACCCAAGAAAGCTTGGAGTCCGTTGGGACACTCCAGGTGACATAATAGTTAATACAACTTCTATCTCAACTCCTACGGTTTCGGATTTCGGGTTTAGGGCCTGAGACACCCCTTAAAATCTAAACCTTTCGAAATGGAAGCCTCCTGCACCCTGGCACTCCACACCCAAATCACCCAAACTCTGAATCCCTCAAACCCTCAAACCTCGCAACCATCAAACCCTACAACCCCAAATCGTGAACCCCCAGCGATAAAGCCCCAAACTCTCATACAACCCTTATAAGTATACAGCCCTCATAGAGAAGCTGCAGCACAAACCTGGCTGCGCTCTGCTTGTTGTGATGTTTCTTCCCCTCTCAGTGATGCCCCAACGAAGCCTTCGTAAAACCCCTGACAGGACAGTAACACGCCTGCAAAGCCGCGCAACACCTCCCTCATGATAAGCCCCAAAAACTAACCCGGTAACTAAGCCCTAAAACCCCCATAATTAGGCCATGGGCTCTGTCTCTGTTTCTGGGGAGTTCTAAATAAGGGTCCCTTTTGGGGGTCCTTTTTATAAGGGTGCCGTTCTGCATTGGGGACCCAAAAAGGGACCCTCCCCTAAACCCTAAACCCTAAAACCCTAAACCCTAAACCCGAAACCCGAAAACCCGAAACCCTAAACCCCTAAAGCCCTAAACCCTAAACCCCTAAACCCCTAAGAAACCCTAAACCCCTAAACCCCTAAACCCCTGTCTTCCCTGCTTTCGCCCAGGCGCTGCACGCCCTTCCGCGTCTCCAAGCAGCCGCTCCGGCGCTCGCGCAGTGCGCGCTGGCGAACCTCGGCCTGCGGCAAAGGGCGATTTCTGTCCCGTGGGATAGGGTTTAGGGCTTAGGGTCTAGGGTTTAGGTTTAGGGTTTAGGGGTTCAGGGGTTTAGGGTTTCGGGTTTAGGAGAGTTCATGGGCATGGCTATAAGGTGGTTGAGACCCCGAAACCCCCTGAATCCCAGGGCCTGGAGCTGCGTCACACGCTCCAGCAACTCCTGGCTCGGGAGTCTCTTAGCTCTTACTCTTCATTCAGGGTTTAGGGTTTAGGGTTTAAGGTTTGGGGTTTTGGGTTTGGGGTTTAGGGTTTAGGCGAGCTTTGTTGGTTTCGGGTATGTTCCGAGACCCTCCATCTACCCTCTATAAGACCTTCCTGTAAATACTTCCATCGGGAGGGGGGGGGGGGCCATTCGACGGTACGGAGAAAGTCCTGGTTTGGTGCTTAGTTGATAAAGGTCTTCACTTGATGCTCTTTCCATCCAGGCCCCCTAAACCATAAACCCCTAAACCCTAAACCCTGTATGGAGAAGACCTTCACCAAGATGATGTCGTCCCAGTTCATCCCCAAACGAGCCCCTCAAAATGTTGAATCCTATTTCTAGGCGCCCGGGGCCTGGCTAATACTGGATTCTTAATGAATTCAAGGGCATCTGACTAGGGCTCTTCTCAATGGATCGTATTAGTTACCCTAAACCCTAAACCCTAAACCCTAAACCCTAAACCTAGTCATAAAAAACGACTCTAAGGGAAGCAGAAGGCCAGCCCTAGGCCACAGGAGCTGAAGGAGAGATGATCGGGGGACCCGGAAATTCCACCGGCCAAGAGCACGAGGAAATCCAAAGTCCTGCAAACCCAACGCCTTAGGGTTTAGGGTTTAGGGTTTAGGGTTTAGGGTTGAGGGTTTAGGGTTTAGGGCCACACCGGTTTCTTATAGGGAACTGGAGGTTAACAGTTTCAAGTAGAAAGGGATTATCGTACCCTACAGCGGTTAACGGTTATATGCTCTAGAAATTATCGTAGCCCGAAACTAGATAGTATGTTTATACTCTAGTCTGCTACTAACAAATCCTCTCGCAGCCTCGTCCGAGCAAGCTTCGAAGTCAGCATCGAAGATCGACGAAGCGCCAATGTTGAATTTCGGCTCGCAGATGACCGCCATGGCAATCCTAAACCCCGACCCCGCCTGGTAGGACTTGGGGGTGTTAGTGTCTAGGTGTTTCGGGGTGTGGGGTTTCGGGACTGTTGTCGGTTACAAGTTGCAGCCCAAGCTCACTGACTAGCTGCCCAGAACAGAGGCGTGTGTGCGCAGAGCCTCTTCAAATTAACACACACCCTCGGTGGAGAACATCAGCCAGATTGGCAGAAAGGTCTCCTTCCGTGTACATCTTGTGGGCTGTGATAAGAGACGGTTGACCTGGCCAGGTGCTGCCAGATAAGGATGTCTTGCTCGATTGAAGTTGTTGTGCCTTGAGCGCAGCAACCCTTCTTGCTTACTGCTTCAATTTCAGCCAGATGGCGATCCTGAGAGCATCCACAGAGCAACAGAGATGAGGACAGACCGACCATGACCATGCGGAACCAGGACAATGAAGACATGGAATGACACTTGGGAATCCGTCCATACCGTACGTTGGGCGGGTAAACTAAAACACGGCGCAACATGCAAATCTACGCCGACCTCACCATCCTTGTCTGCTGTTAGTGCTGTTGCTAGCTGCGGCTTGAACTACCTGACATCATGACTAGATGCGGAACCGCAGCAGCACAAACATTCAGGTAGAGTCACAATGGCAGACACAATGATGCAAAAGCAGAGTTGCAGCGTGGTGCTTTCAGCCTCCCTCTGCCGGATGTAAACATGGAAGAGGACGACACACGACGTCAAGAGGCAACGCACGATCAGCTTCCACCACCCTACTGGGAAATCCGAATAATTATGGATGATGGATGATGATTGAAAGCAGTCTCGGGCTCATTGGGAGGACCATTGCAGCTGGCGAGTAGTTCGTCGCTATCGGCGCAATAGTATCAGCAGAGCAGGTAGTCGCCGTCGTCGCAGTGGTAACTAGTAGCTGCAACGACCATGCTCATGGTGATGATGTTAAATGATGTTGGTGATCTTCGTTGCTAACTTGCTTTGTCGGGTGGCATTTTGCTGGTTGTATTCGTCCGCTTGGCACAGAACACTCCGCACGCCTGAGTTCGCCGTCTCCTGCCCCCGCGTCAGCACGTCGGTGGCACTGCGGAAGAGACAGTTTCAAGACCGCGCAGAGGCTGGCTTGAGACAGAGGTCTTTATCATTCCAATATGCCTATACTATGATGGAGCCCGGAACCCGATTCCCGCTTCAAAGGCTTGCAGAATGGTGCTCTTGAGGGTCAAGTCGGTTGCCGGATTGGCTATCCCAGAGCCAGTGCTAGGATCACTCGTGTCATGCCGACAGGCACTCCACAACAGCTGACCAACATTGCCATACGTTCAGGGTTTAGCGTTGAGGTTTGAGGTTGCAGGGATTCCGTATAAGGGCCCATATAACGGCCATTAAAACTTTCCGTCTTTAGCAACTTGCCCCCATTCGCAACCCTTGCGGTAACCCGCCGAAAACCCACCGAATCAAACAAAAACTAAGCCAACTGAATGCCACACCCTACAGCTCAGACCCGAAGACCCTTCGACGCTAAGACCCCCCCCCCCCCCCCCCCGAGAACCTGCGGCCTAAGCCCTAACGGGGCCTTCGAATCACGTGCGTGATGTGCTTGAGGTCCTGGAATTTAGGATTTCTGTAAGGGTTCTCTGAGGGACGAAGGTTTGTTGAAGACCCTGCAAAGCAAACCCTTCTAAAACCCCAAAAAGCCCTACAACACCCCCCGAAAAACTTGGTCTTGTCTTCTATAAGGCCCAAACCCCAAAACAACCAAGGGCTCAGCTACGAAGACTTAAACCCTAAACCCTAAA
>CAJNDV010021258.1:37962-51437 GCA_905221635.1 Symbiodinium sp. CCMP2456
GTAAGGTAATAGCGTTGGCTTGAGCCAATGTTGCGTTTATGCGGAGCAATTAAAGTACACTCCTTGCACCATGATCTGCAAAGCAGGCTCATGTGCTAAGGAGGAGAGTGTTGGATACAGTCTGCAAAACAGCACTGTTCCGTCCTTGTTATGATACACGTCTCAAAGCTCACGAAGCGATACCTCAGGATTGTGAGAGGCATCGAAGTCTGTTCGCATATATATATGTACATATAGACCCCCTTGGCCTTGCAGGCTTAGATTCTCGTTGCATGCGCCCGTGCTTGGCCACCCCTTCCCCACCACGAACGCTTCGGCCAGGCCCTTTGTCAGCGCCAAGCCCTCTAAACCCTAAACCCTAAACCAGAATCAATCACGCATCTAAAACTGAATCAAGCAGACCGCAAACTCCTCCAAACCCTACATCCTAAACCCAAAACTGTTCCTAAAGTGAACATTGAAGCGACAGCAGTTCGAACGCCGTCTCAAGCAAATTCGATTTGACGAATCAAAATTCTTGGCGCATTACATCTAAAAAATCACCCCTAAACCCTAAACCCCTGAACCCTAAACCCTAAACCCTAAACCCCTAAACCCTAAACCCTAAACCCCTAAACCCTAAACCCTAAAAAATCTAGAAACCCCACACCACCCAGATCCGAGTTCCTAATGATCCGTCCATAACTTGCCCAAGACTGCCCAAAAAAAACATATCCTGAATCCTAAAGCTACAAGATCCCAGAGCACAAACCAAAATCAGGAGACCCCAGCTGAATCATTTTTCGTATGCTTGGGAGAAAGATGGCTATCATTCTTGCGATTCTTCTTCATACTACGAGTATTGCTGACATGTTCATATGTTACTGTGCTGTTAGCAATGTTGCTGCAATTAATGACTACGACAACGACGTCGACTACGACGACGACTACTACTATTCTACTACTCTTGCTTCTTCTTCTTCCTCAGCAGATCGCAGCCTAAACCTCCAGGGCTCTAATTTGGGGGTTCCTTATAATGATTATAGTATAACCAGGGTTCAATGTTTAGGAGTTCAGGCTTTGAAGCCGGGATTCAAGAGGAGGAGCTCGGCTTCCTTGGCATCCTCACGCACCTGAGAGGCTTCTTGTTAGGGGTTCCTTTGAAGTTCTACAAGAGTTGCTTTAAGGGCTCCGTTTAAGCTTCCCTTTACGGGTTCTATACGGGTGTAGGGTTTAGGCCTGCGATAATGCTAGCTCGAAGGCCTTCTGTAGGGTCTGGGATCCAACTCCGAACTCTTGGCTCTGCGATGTACGGCATGGAACTCTGGAATTTGTCCACTTGTCTCGAGGCGGAAGAGCGAGGTCCTTGAACTGCTCGGACCAGTGGTCCCGCAAGGCAACGCGGCCTGCTATCGTCGCACTTACACTCAGAGCTCCAGTGTCCTAGCGACGGAGCTCTTCGGGGAAGCGCTTTTTGATTCCGCAACGGAAGGCCAAGACCAGCGCCGGCATGGCACAGCACGGCTTCAGGATCGGGGGTAGTGATGCCTGGTGACCGGGCCTGGATGCAGGGCTGCAGATTGAACTGGTGTTGAGGAGGGCCTGATGGGCACCTTGTACAACGGGATTTTCCTTGAGCTACAGCTTAGTCTGAGGGCTTTAGTTCAGTGTTTGGGGCGACTTGCGCCTCAAGAAAGGTGTTGATAAGGCTTGTTGAAAGCTTACCATGTGGAGGGGGCTGGGTATAGTTCAATGTTCACCACAATTTCGCCCAATAGCCCCTCGATGAAGAATTTCTGCGCCTAGAGCTGGAGAGGAATCCTTAATGCGCTTTATCCTTTACTTCAAGTTCTTAGTTCTTAAGGTTACAATACTCGAAGGGTTTATGTAATGGAAGGATCGAATAAAGCAGGGGGGTTACAGGTTTCGTGGGCCCCTTATCTAAGGAACATGCTTGCGAGGATCCTGCATCAGCAATATCGGAGACTCTGAACACAATTCAACGAGCTTCAGGCATAAAGGCTAGGTTTTGGATTTGAGTGGGCTTAGGAAGTTGACCGAAACCTTCGCTGTCGGTAGATTGCCGTTTCTTCTGAAGCTGTTGGATTACCCTACACCTCACACCCTATTACAGGGGGTCTGAGTTCATAGTGATAACATCCCCTTGTCAGCCCCATAGAAGTATACTGTAATAGCCCCTCAACCCAAACACTGTTCTGTTTCTGCAGGCTTCTTTAGATTTTACTGTCGGTGTTCAAGGCTGGACGAGTTTTGTGTAGACACGGGGAACCTCGTTTGCACAGACAAACCCTCTCAAACAGCCGCAGATTGTCAGCCGGGTTCTATTAAGCAAGGATAGCGCCAAAGTGAGAAACTTACAGCCCTGGTTATCAGCTGCATACCCATGTAGGGGCCTAAATACTTACTAGTACTATTTTGGGGGGTTCCTTATTATAATTGTAGTATAATGGGCCCCGAAAACCCTATTCTAATTACCAAGGCTCCTAATCCAGAGCCCTATCATAGATCGCTTATAGAACCCTTGAAGGAACCCTTTAAAGCAACCCTATTCCAATTGTTAAGGGTCCTATAATAAGTCCCCTGTTCCGCAAAGCATGGCACCTTGAAGTACGGGCAGACGTTTGCCTCCTCTTCGCGAGGGTCCGATGGGGCTCTTGGTAAAAGAAACACCTGCTAAGTTTAGGGCTTCGAGTTTAGGGTTTATTTTGCCATCATAGCGAGGGATACATGCGAAATGGCCTGATTATGGTCGTTGCTATAGCAAGCCATTCAATGACCTGCGAGCATTCGGGTTTAAGGTGAGGTATTCAGACATGACAGTCTTTGTGGTTTCGAGCGTGTAGGATGCGTCACGATTCTGTGTATCGGAATTAGGAGGCTTCGGCATCAAGCATCGATGTGTACTTCTGGCGCAGTGACTAACTTCCGACCGGCCGGTAGGTTGAAAAGCCTTCTCACCTGCCATCGGACAAGGACAAAGGCCTCGAGCACATGGCGGCAGCCGTGGCAGGTAGGCCGGGCCCCATAATTGAGGAATCATGACTGCTGTCCTCTTGTAAACAAGCAGACGGCATGCTGTTTAAATTCGTTCTTCTTCCACCCATGTCGAATTCAGGGCTGGGGCGAAGGAGTTAGGGGGTACGATCCAGGGTTCGGGAATTTGTTAAGTTGGGACTGGGGGTTGAGGAGCGGCAGGCTCCTTGCAGCTATGCACAATCTCCTCGATGTCCTTCAGCGCTGTCGACACCTGCAGTGGGCTCCACGCAAACGTCTGTGCAAGTGCTTATACTATTTACACATCAGAGAGAGCGAGGGAGGAAGCGAGGGCGAGAGAGAGAGAGAGAGCGAGCAAGATAGCGAAAGGGAGAGAAAGAGAGAGAGAGACAGAGAAAGAGAGAGAGACAGAGAGAGAGAGAGACGGAGAGAGCGAGAACAAAAAACATGCAAACAAGCAGGAAGTCGCTCAAGACGCGTCCATGCAGCGTCAAAGTTCGCACATGTAAGCAGGTATGAAAACACTAGCGGTACACAAGTCATTGCATGCATACATAGGCACATTACAAAGCGCATACATCATTTCGTGCATACATGCCCTTTGTGAGATGTGGCCATGCGTGCCCAGGTACGTTCATTCATAGCTATGCACACGCACATAAATCACCGCATGCGTACAGCCATGCATCCTAGCACTGAGACGTTCGGAGGCGCACTTGCATAATGTGTTGGTGCGTATACAACCATGTCTATACATGTATACATACATATATATATATATATATGTACATGCAGTATCATGTACAGATATACATATATATGTACAGAGGTATGTGTATATATATATATATGTATGCGTACACGCTGACAATCATATGCGTACAGTATGTCAGTTTGCATGTCTGTCTGTCTGCCTGCCTGTCTGTCCGTCCGTCTGTCCGTCTGCCCGTCTGCCCGTCTGTCCGTCTGTCGGTCCGTCCGTCCGAACATGCATACATGTAGACTTTGTAAGCATGTCCTGTTCTGGTCAGCTTGTTGGTCACCCTAAACTCCTGAACCCAAACCCCAAACCCTAAACCCCAAAACCCTAAACCCCAAAAAACTCTGAAACTAAATCCCAAAAACCCTAACCTAAACCCCAAAACCCCTAAAATCGTAGTATACCATAGCTCCAGGCCTTTGAGCCACACTTCCGGAAGCCGATGTGATAAGGGCATTTCTGCTCCTTGCTGCCCGGCAGGGCTTCGGGTTTAGGGTTTAGGGTTGAGGGTGTAGGGTGTATTGGGTTTAGGGTGTAGGGTTTAGGGTGTAGGGTTTAGAGTTTAGGGTGTAGGGTGGTGTAGGGTGTAGCCGTCTAGGGTGCTCTAGGGTGTCGGGTCAGAGTTTTAGGCTTAGGCATGAATCTGCTCTGATTCTTCCTTAGCTGGTTTGGGGGGTGTGCTACCTATACCGCATAGGCTTAGGAGTTTAGGGTTTCGGATTTAGGACTGTCAGGCTGGAGCCTGAGTTAGGGTTTGGGGTTTGGGGATCCGGGCCGCGTGGCCGCGGGAAGTTTCATGGCAAAGAAAGTAATGTAGGGGCCTGAATAATTTATCTAGAATAGGGCTTTGGGGTATATTATACTATAGCTATCATAAGGAACCCCCAAAATAGTATAGGTAATTATTAAAGCCCCTATAGTAGCTTCAGATAGGGTTTCGGCTTTGTCTAAGTAGGCCTCCCTCAATCACTGTCGAGAAGCATCTACGACCTTGCGGCACATGGCATTCTGACGTGCTCCGGTGTGGCGCGAGACGGACTGGTGGAGACAGAAATGCCTCAGCAGCAAGAGCATGTGCGGTTTTTGAGCCTTGGGGTTTAGGGTCATATTCCCACCCCGGCGTACATGTTCTACCAGGAGCTGCATGAGTTTGAGGCACAAACGGGGATTCGGATCGGATACAGCAAACAACAAATAACAACAACCATTTCTGACAGCACCTATGCCGTGTACCTTCTAGCACCATACCGACATACTAAACTGCTGTACTCTTGGTGACAGGAGCAGGCTTACTAAAGAATCAATGAGCCTAGGGTCGAGGGGTTTGGGGTTTAGGGTTTATAAACCCCAAACCCTAACACTGGTGTCTTGGCTGTCTTCTCTGCTGTGAGGGTTGGATGCCAAAGGTTAGCAACGAGTGGCCGACCGGCAAAGGTTGTAGTTTCGAGGGGTTACAGTACAGGGTGGATATATAGTAGGAAATATGCAACAATAGCAAAATGCATGGAACATCAATCGCAATGTTCCCAAATCGCGGCCGCGCTGCTGTCTGGAGCCCAGCACGACACTCCAGGGCTTGTAGCAGGTGCGCTTGAGCTCACTCATGACCTGCGGCCATCATACTGACCCCGTTCCTCCGGTCGAGGATGGCTACAGGTTTTCGGGGGTCGTAGCCAGAATGATTAAAGCCTCCCCCGAATCCGCAGCGGCGGCTAAATTTTGCCCAGCTCAACCGCTCTGCGCTACGTAGAGTAGGGCCTCCACACAGCAAAGCTACAACAACGTCGAAGAGCATGCGCGAGGGCTTGACACCCGGGTCGAAAATGGGTACAGGTGTTACCTGTTACCTCTCACAAGACTGCGCATAGGCCACGGATGCAAACAACCTCCGAATCACAAGAGCATGACAAGCTTCCGATAAAAAATTCAGAAGATACGATCAGTGAGAAAGCTCTTGAATTGAAAAGTGTGCCTTTGGGGTAAGTAGAAACCCATGGTTTGCATACGAAAAAAATCTCGAGGCTCGCGTATTCTGGCTTCCCTTCCATCTTCCACCCTCTCTGGCCGGAAATGTGCCTGCCGCAGCTGGGTGTGGGTCCTGAACAGGTGCGAGTCAAGCCAAGCGTTTTGGGTTGTAAGCCTGTAAGCTTGAGGGTGGCCAAGGTTCGAACACCCACACCTACAGAAAGTCGAATACCTCCTCCATTCGCAGCTCATACGAAACTTTTCAGCCAGAAAGCCCAAATGGTCATCGTCCCTAACCGGACGATGATTCCCAAAGACCCTTAACGCCTAAAGCCTAAAGCCCATGAAACAAAAAACAAAAGATATATGAGAGCTTCAACTCAAACCTGCCCTGCTGCCGAAAGACGTAAAAAAAGAAAAGAAAAAAAAACACGCCCAAAGGCTCCTGGATGCGTAGAAGATCCGTGGCACTGCCACCTTTGGGGCCGTCGCTTGCGCCTGTCGTGAAGGCAGCCGCTGGGAAGCTTCGAGGGACGGGCTCTGGGGTGGGGTTAGGGTTTAGGGTTTAGGGTGTAGGGTTTAGGGCTTAGGGCTTATATGGCTTCGGGTTTAGGGTTTGTCCCAAGTTGCTTTTTGTTGTTTTGGGTGTTTCGATAGCTTACCTTGGTTTCAAGGGTTTATAGCGGCTGCTGCTACCCATACCACCAGCACCACCACCACGCAACGAACGAACAACCCTACGCAATGAACGAACAACCCTACCCACAATGCGCCCACAACAATAGGGGTCCAGCGCTCGGAATAGAAAGGCGCAATGATGTCCGGAGTGGACGGTCTACGGCAGGGTCGACGGCTGCAGAGCCTGAGTGCTTCATGGTTTGGTTGCCTATAAGCCTCGAACCTGCGGCTTCCTCTTACTCTACATTCAGGCCGGCCACACTGCAAAAATTAGTTTACTAAAGTCTTCGATCGGTCAGCCTGAATCCTGAATCCACATACGAGGCAGCCCCAGGCGCGGCCGGGAGCCTGCCTTAGATTATACCAGAACCCCCTCGACAATCGAAGAAAAATAAAGCCTATGAAGCCCCGTTCAACTCAAACATCTGTCTAACAACCTGCGTACAACTCTCTGAAGGCGCTACAGAAATCATCGTGAAACCTACCCTAAACCCTAAACCCTAAACCCTAAACCCTAAACCCTAAACCCTAAACCCTAAACCCTAAACCCTAAACCCTAAACCCTGAACCCTGAACCCTGAACCAAACACCTGCTCCTAGTTTTTGCTTCTGGGGCCTCCCAGCTCGTCCGTGCTGCCGTCACCGCCTGGGGACTCACAGCTTTCCATGGCTTAAGGGTTCAGGGTTTAGGGTTTAGGGTTTAGGGTTTAGGGTTTAGGGTTTCGTTTGAAGGGTAGACTATACCGTTCTATTGGGTTTCTATGGGGGTTTATGAGGGTTCTGGGATATATGGTTTGTGACGGGGTTTTAGAGGGCTGATTTTTGTTACGCGGGTTCGTCAGAATGTGAGGGGGTGCGGATTTGAAGGTTTTCTATTAAAGGACTCTGATGCTGTAACTAAGGGTGTATACAGGGGGGTTCCTCAAAGCTTTTGGGTGCCTTGGCTCCTCATAGCACGGCTCTTAGTTGGGGTGTGATGCACGGCTCCCTACTTCAGCAACTCCCCAACTCCCATGCTCGAAGAGTCTACGACGAAAATTGTGCAGGCTTGTGGGATTGGGGGTTCACATGCTTACCTGAAGCCTAGAAGCTTTTGAAACCTTGAGAACGTTCGAGCTCAGAAACCCTAAATAGTGGAAGGAATGCCGGTTAAATCAGAAGATATGGAAAAGCCGCAAGAATTTCAGGCATGTTTCGTATGATCATGACAAGAAGCCCTATACTCTTTATCTGCTTCCGGCACGCCTGCTGGCGATGTCGCCGCCAGCCCAGCGCTGCGCAGAGTAGGCAAAGCCTCGAGATTTGCGTTTGATATTGAGTTCTTTCAAGGTTACGGTTTAGCTAGAGTCTAGAGCCCCACATACCTTTTATGGCAGCCCCTCTATACCTCTCAATAGCTTTTTGTTTAAGGGTTTTTACTTGAGAATACACCGGCTTTGATCCCTGTATTGCACAGAAAGATTGCAAGGACTTCTTGAGGTTTGGGCTTGAGGGCTGAGGTGTAAGCGGCGGCGTCACAAATCCCAATATCGAACTCGCCGCGCTTTTCGCACGAGCTTCGGGTGTTCGGTGTTGCCTTGATACGGTTTCAATCCTCAAAGCTCTATGGCGATAAATAGGGACCCTTATAGGAACCGTCATGTGTACTCTGCTCGCCTTTCTTCGCAGCGAAAACCCAAGGCACATCCTCTAAGTGCAGCATCGCTCTGTCACCCGCTGCGAGTGCTCCTGTGGCTTTTCCAGGCCATCCACCCTTCTCGACAACCGGGGGTTTCCAACCCTATAGTACAGTACCCCAAATAGTAGGATCCTTATTATGAGGTACCCCTAATTTTCGGAAACTCCCAACTCTTTGTGGGACACCCCAGCCGAAAAGAGGCCGACCTTCACGCCGATCTGAGGCCACTTCTTGACCAACTCGACGTAGGCCGGCAACGTGAGAACCTCGTCTGCGTGGTCACTCCGCCCCATGCGGCCTTTCACGCTGTGCATGTTGAGGCCTTCCGTGGAGATTCCGGAGCCGACCGTCCTCCAGGACATGAAGGCACTCTTGCAGGAAGGGGAAGTGCAGCGACGTGAGGTTCATGGTGAAGGACGAGGTGATCCAGGCTCACTCAGCGATTCCTTGTGCACGATCAGAGGTCTTCAGCAAGCAGCTTGCAGCGGGCATGCAAGAGAGTATCTCTAAAGTCATCGTGATTGAGGATTGCCATGTCGCCACCTTCCAAGCCTTCCTGGAGTTTCTGTACACTGATCGACTGCCGGAGGAGATCCTTCCGAAGGGGCCTGCAGGGAATGAGAGCGATGGTCCGAAGCTTCAGGAGCTCCTGGCCATCAGCCATAAGTATGAAGTGAAGCGACTTCAGCTCTGGTGTGAAGCGATGCTCTCAGAGACAATCGACACCGCGCAGGTTTGTAGCATCCTCTGCCAAGCCCACCTGTTGCTCCAGTTCGAACTTCACCGTGAGGGTGTCCTCTTGCACCCACTCGGATTTAAGCAGCTCTTCATGGCTCAGCCCAAAGATGCCCAGTGAAGCAGGAGGATGTGACGGAGAATGCACATCCGGGCCATATGCACAAAACGGGCTCTTGTTGCCTTGGTGGACCACGTCACACTTCTCGCGCCACGGCACGAATACCCCGTCCCGGGCCTTGATGCAGATGCGATACCGAAGTGCGATACGCTCCTTCGTGCTCAGGAATATGGCAAGTGAGCCTTGATACTGCTCCGAATGGCAAAGCCTGTGTGCCCACGGGCTGTAGTGAAGGAATACTGCCTCTTCGCCAAGACGTAAGCAGATCCTCACATGGCCATCGCCATGCTGCTCAAGCCCGCACTTCATCCAGGAAAAGCCTTCCAGTCTCCACACATACTCGGCCTTATGAACCACGTCATCGAAATTGGTGCGTACTGTATCACTCACAGTTTGTGAGCAAGTTCACATACCTCCCCGCTTATTTCATCCTTGTCAATACGGCGTCGTTTCGCGGTTTCAGCTTCAATGCTCTTCTCTGAGAGCCCCCGAATCCCAATCATCCTATCCAGCTGCTCCCTCAGCCTCTGCCGCTCCATGGCCTGTCGGGTCTCGGACTCGAGCTCTTGGAGCCTGGCCCTTTTTGCTACGATTTCTCGGCGCTCATCGACTCCTCGGCGGACATCGACCGCACGTCCATGGCAGAGGGCGGCGAAACCTCTGAGTTGACTCTAAGACACGACCCCCCCCCCCAAAAAAAAAAANNAAAAAAAAAAAAAAAAATCCCAAGTTCTCGGAGCCTCACAGCAAGATGCCGTCTCAGGAATCAGGAACCTTCGGGGCTGTTATGGGTGGACGACGACAGGCTGCGGCAGCATCGTTTGATCTCTTGGCCTCGCCTGGAAGCTAATGATTTAGGGTTTAGGGTTTAGGAATTATAAGCAACCTTAAGCCAGCACAGTGAAAGCAACATGCAGGAGGGATCGGTCTCATTGGCTGCATTCCCTCTAGCAGCCAACGACGCCTCCATTCACTTGCAAGCGAGCCCTGCGCCACCGGTTTCATCACACCTAGGGTAGTTCTACAGTATGTCTAGTGCTCAAACAATCACCTTCAAGTCAGGCTCATGAATAATGCTTAACCGTATCGGGGTTTCCGACAATAGGGGACCCTAATATAGCACCCTAAATAGTAGTATCCGTATTCTCATGACCCCTCAAAAAGGTACCACCCTTCTTTTCGGAAACTCCCATATCCCATAGACCTGACTGCCGTGAAAGCTGGGAGTTGCACGTCTTGCCCGTGCCGGTGGGCGACTCCAGCAGCGCGTTCCTTGCTGCTCGCGGGCTCATTTCCAACTTGCAGCAGGTTCGAGTTAATGCGATTAGAATAGGCTTTTGTGGGGGTTCCATTTTGTAGATATAGTACAATATACCTCAAACCTTATTTTAAGTATTAAGCCCCCTACATCAAGTCCACCTTGACGGTCTCCAGCCTTTTTAGCCTGCGGAATGATGGACATTCCAAGTGCTGGTGGTCACTCTACCCATAGGCCCCATAGTAGTTCCCTTTTGGGGTTCATATTTAGAATCCTATAATGTATAGTCCTAAAACGGACCTACTATGGGGCCTATGGGTACTGCTCTCTTCAACTCTCTCCACAAATCTGCTCCACACGTTGTGGCATTTGAGTTCATTCCTTCTAGATGCGAAGAAATGTAAACCACGCTAGGAAGCGGCATGTTTGCGACTTCACTCATCCTAGACCCCCAACCCTGAAAGCGATAAATCCTGGTAGGCGGTGTTAGACAGCAGTTGCGGCTGAGGTGCGACCCACCGTCCAGGGCTTTGACGACGGCTCGCATGTACTCCAGCTGGCAATCGTATGCCTGCAGGGGCACTAGGCCTACAAGCTCTAAGAAAGAGTGCTTACTGGGGTTGGGGGGGCACGGGCGGTATGCTAAACTTCGACTTTCTGATTGAACAGGCCCAAGCTGTCTGCATCGGGAGCTAAACTAGGAAAGAGGGTTTCGGAGTTTAGGGTTCAGGGTGAGTTTATGGTTTAAGGTTTCGAGTTCAGAGTCAAAGGATTACTGAGACTACTGCTGCGACAGAACACGCAGTAATGGGGCGAAGCTGATGATATAGAGATACAACTGGCCAGCGCTCCCAAGCCCCTTTGCCCAACTACCTGCAAACGCTCAAAATCCCTGACAAACCCCCTAATTGCATTCAGCTCTACTATCCTCTGCAAATCTGCGATGATGCCATACCCATAGGCCCCATAGTAGTTCCTTTTTGGGGATTACCTTATAGGATTCTAAATATGAGCCCCCAGAAGGAACTACTATGGGGCCTATGGGTATACCGTCTTGCTTGAGCTCCTTCAAGGCCCAACTTGCTTCGTAACAAGAGCCTCCAAGCAAGAACCCAGAGCCGAACCCTCTATGGTTTAGGGTTTAGGGTTTAGGGTGTAGGGTTTAGGGTTTAGGGTTTAGGGTTTTAGGGTTTTTGGGTTTAGGGTTTAGGGACTATATCTCTACTCAAAACGCCATCAAGACCCTAAGAAACTCATGCTGATCATGTTTATAGGGCTTTAAAACCCACTAAACCCTAAACCCATGTTAAGGCCACGTATTTCCACAACCTTTATAGCAACCCTTAAGCCGCCTCGTAGGGAAAATCCACCTGGACGCCATCGACATCGTAGGTCGGCATGGCGGACGTTGGGTTCTGCGCTGTTCTTCAAAAAGGGTTTAGGGGTTTAGGGTTTAGGGTTTAGGGTTTAGGGTTTAGGGAGCTGTCAGTAAGATAGGGGCCTTAATAATTAGCATGGGGTTTTGGGGCCCCATATACTATAACTCAAATAAGGAACCCTCCACGAATAGTATTGGAAAGTTTTTATTTAAGCCCCTATATCCTCGCGGCAGCGTGTTCAGGGCCCCTCGGCGCTTCGCAACCAAGGCTTGACCTGGAGGCTTTAGGGGTTTTCGGGCTTAGGTTTAGGGAGAAGCACATATAGGTAGGCCATGCCCAGTCGGAGGTCGCAACGGAAGGCATGATATTAACGGCTTAGGGCTTAGGGTTTAGGGTTTAGGGTTTGATATGGAAGGAGCGAAGCACTACTACTGGGCCAAGCTCTGCGCAAGAAACTACATATCTGCTGCCAACCGCACTAACCCTAAACCCCAAACCTATAATTTTTAAACCGTTAACCCTACACTCTGTATAGTTACCCAAAAGCAATCCGCAATTAGTCCCTTTCTGCACGACGCTGGCTTTTTTTTGTGGGCTACACAGGGCCATTGAAACTGGAATACATTGACACCCGGCTCAGGAAACCCATAACGTACAAAAGAAGTCTCAAGAGTTTCGGGTTTAGGGTTTAGGGTTCAATTATAAGAGGTCCCTCGAAACCCTAGGTAAGTGATGCTGCTTGTCTGGCATGTTTCTCCATTCCGATCCCCCAGACGCCTCTTCTTCCAGGGTTCCGTATTCCGAGTTTCTAAGAATCAGCTTATGCAGAAAAAGAGTTCAACTATTTGAGTCGGCAACTTGGGGCTGGGTACTTTCGGTGTTTTTGGCGTGGCCAACATGTCGACTTAGAGCTTGGAAAACTTGGGGCTCAGGGTTTTTTCAAGCTGCAGGGTTTGAAGGGTCGCATGCTACTGAAGGCCCACGATACCAGGATCCTTCATGTAAGGAGCCCTCAGACGGGAACACTTCGGGAACCCTGATACCATACATCAAACCACACTTTAGATGGACTCTCATGCCAGTGTGGAATCTCTAAACGGACCTTTGTGGACGCCTTAAATTTTTGGAACCCTTGTGCAGCAGAACGGTCGCTTCTTCGCGATAGCTTTCCAGGTTTCGCTTCACGCAATGTGGCGCCGTCTTGGCAGCCTCACCGGCGTCCTCTGCAATCACTATATTGGAAGCGGGGGGTGAGGGGGCTAAAGGTTCTTTTCTTGCTAGTATTGGGAACTTGCTTTTCAATCCTCTTATGTAACGAGAGCCCAACTATCTATCACAGTCTTGGGCTCTATGTGTGTGTGTATGTGTGTCTGTATACCTATATATGCGCGCACGGTCACACATATTTCACGCAATGTGTATATATACTCACACACACACACACACTCACACAAACACACGCCATTTACAGTAGGGCTGCCTGTAGGTTAGACGTGACATAGTATCCATCACAACTCCGGTGTGCAAATAATATAGGGGCCTTAAAAGTTAGAACAAGCTTTGGGGTACGGTATATATACTATAACTATAATGCGGACCCCCCCCCAAAAAAAAAAAAAACTATTCTAATGAATTACTAAGGGTCCCTATACTATATTACTTTTTACACTAGTACAACATTGTGAAGCTCCTGTAGGTTTTTCGGTTCTGCAGGTGGGTTCTCCTGTGAAAAGAGTTGAACTTCTCCTGTGCAACAGGAGAGATCAAGTGTCGAATCATCCTGTGTTAGGGTTTAGGGTTTAGGGTTTAAGGTTTAGGGTTTAGGGTTTAGGGTTTAGGGTTTAGGGTATAAGAGGATCCCTAATATGATTTAAGGTATATTCCTGAATTAAGGGATATTGGAGACT
>CAJNDV010021269.1:50321-64500 GCA_905221635.1 Symbiodinium sp. CCMP2456
GATTTAGGATTTAGGGTTTCGGGCTCAGGAGTCTGGAGTTTAAGGTTTAGGGGTTTAGGGGTTTAGGGTTTAGGGTTGCTAGAGATGGTGCGGTAAGTTGTCGTGTGGTGGTGAAGTTGGAGCAGAAGTCTCCTCTCAACGCTCGTGAGCTCAAACTCACATGCCAGCGAGTCTTGGAAAAGTCGAAACTCTGTTCCGGGCTCCGCCGCGAAGAAAGTAACCAGACCTAGACTTCCGAGGGGCATTGGGCTCTTTGGGTTCTTCAAGATGTACCCAATCAGCGTGCTCTCGTGCCCGAGCGTGAAGGCCTCAAGGGAGCGGGGGTCGGATCCTCGCAGAGCCTCACCGATTTGGGAGGCTTTGAGGGTGGCCCTAGGCCTTAAGGCACGTCATGTGATTCACTGCCACACCACCTATTCTGGTCTCGAAGAGCTTGGTGGTGGTGATGCACTCAGCAGCCAGCTCTACGCTGACCACGGCTCAACGGAGTAAAGACACGGTCCCCGATCGACTGTCGGCTTGATCCTTGAGCCGTAGCCATGGTTTAGGAGTTTAGGGTTTAGGGTTCCTCCTCAAAACGAAAATCCCCCAAACCCTCATTCCTGGACCATGCATCCCAGACACTGAATCTAATTCTCAAAGCTTGCACCCCAAACACTGAACCTAAACCTGGAGTCCTGGACCCCAAACACTGAGCCTCAACCCTACACCCCAAACTCTGAACCAAGACTCTAAACCCCAAAAACACTGAACCTAAACACGGAACCCCTAAAAACCCTTAGACCCTGAACCGCTAAAACGAAAACCCCAAGCCACATCTTTGCAAGCGTGGGGACGTGGGCTGCCGCGCGACCTCCAGGCCGTAGCCTCGCAGACAAAACCCAGGGAGCCGTCTCGGGTTTGGGGTTTACGGATTTAGATGTAGACCTGAAGTCCTGATATCAGCTTTTCATACCTGAAATCATAATTCTACGGCCCCCGGATATTTTGAGGTATATGCCCAACACCAATATTCTTTAATAGACCCCAACACAGCCCTATTAAGCCCTAAAGCCTTTTTAAAAGAGGCCCTAATTGGGAAATAAGACTTAAATCATAAATCCTGATATCAGGCTTCCTGGATAGACCCCCTTCTAACCCCCCCTAATTCAATAATAAACCTAAAATCCATATTCCTTAGAAGACCACTAGAGCTGAGCGGCCCTACATCTGATGAATTGACGTGCAGTTCTAGACGAGGCTTGAGACTAATAACTATCCTAGACCCCAAACCTAGAACCCTAAACCCTAGACCCCAAACCTTGGGGAACCCTACTTATATTAGATCGTAAATCCTGAAGCCGGAGTGCCCACAAACTGCAAAGCTCTCTTCAACTCGAAGCAAACCTTAAACCCCAAACCTCCCAAGACCCTCTACCCTACAGCCCTAACCATCATCCCCCCGAAGACCCTCTACTACGAAACCCTAAACCCTAAACCCTAAACCCCAAAGCCCTAAACCCCAAAGCCCTAAACCCTAAACCCTAAACCCGAAGCCCCCTCAGCCCTAAACCCTAAACCCGAAGCCCCTAAGCCCTAAACCCCAAACCCCTAAACCCTGAGCCCAGACTTAAAACCGAAGACCCTAAACCCTAAACCCTAAACCCTAAACCCTCCCCGGCCGCTGGAAAGAAGGTCGCTCCCCACCGTCTCCAGAAGCCACTTTCCGGCCTGCAATGGGGATCCTAAGCTTCCTTTAAAGGATACTTTAGGGTTGAGGGTTAAGAGTTTAGGGTAGGGGGTTTGGGGTTTAGGGTTTAGGGTTTGGGGTTTAGGGTTTAGGATTTAGGGCTGTGGGGCTTTGGGGTTTAGGGTTTAAGATTTAGGGCTGTGGGGCTTTGGGGTTTAGGATTTAGGGCTGTGGGGCTTTGGGGTTTAGGAGTTAGGGCTGTGGGGCTTTGGGGTTTAGGGTTTAGGGCTGTGGGGCTTTGGGGTTGAGGGCTTTGCGGTTTCAGGGTTTAGGGCTTAGGGCTGTGGGGCTTTGGGGTTTAGGGTTTAGGATTCAGGGCTGTGGGGCTTTGGGGTTGAGGGCTTTGTGGCTTCAGAGTTTAGGGCTTTAGGGTTTGGGCTTTGGGGTTTAGGGTTTCAGGCTTTAGGGCTTTGGGGCTTAGGGTTTAGGGTTACTCTAAACGTGTTACTACAAGGATTGCCATATGGGCACTATAAAGGTTCCTATCAGGGTAGTTCTAGGGTCCCTGTTTCGGCCCCCAAAATGGTACGGCACCTGTATAGAAAGGGCTCGAAAACCCTAAACCCTAACTATTTGGGGGCGTGGGGCTCATTCGGGGTGGTCTAGGGCTAGGGGCTTCAGGGATCTATGTCTAGAGTTGAGGCTTTACAGTCTGAGCGGAGGGTCTGGGTACGGGGAGCAGGGCGTGTAGGTTGGGGCTTACGGCTTACGGCTTACGGTTTAGGCTTTACAGTTTAGGGCTAAGGGTTTAGGGTTCCAAGCCCCACCCTCCTCCCTCCGTTTTCTTCTCATGTGGGCGGGTCTGCTCTTGCTTCGGATTGCCACCGTCCTCCCTATGTGGGCGGTGTAACTTTCTTAATAATGCGGTTCGGGAGGGAGGGGGGTACTTCATAGTATACTTGTGACCAGAAACCCTAACGAATAACATGAGTAGTTATTCAGGTCCCTCTTTATCAACATCCTCGCAAACGCGGTCGGCGGCTCCGCTCACCGGAACTACCCTTGCCACCTTTCAAAACTCCCCTAAACCCTAAACCCTGAACCCTAAACCCAAACTAACACCTGAACGCTTGAACCGCGTTGGAGCTTTGCGTGCTGTGTACTTGGAGGCTCATGGGCACTTGTAAGTGGGGTCATAAGTAGGGTAGGTAACCCATAGTACGGGACTTCTAACAGTTCAGATTTGCTGGATTCAGAAGAGCGGGGATCATAAAACTCTAAACCTTAAGGGACAATAGAAGGGACCTCTAGAAGGGATCCCTAATCCAGATAACCCCAAATAACCCTTTTCTACCCCTTATACAGTCTCATGAAGCCCCTATATAACCCCAAGGGTCCCTTTAAGGGTCCCTCCTGTCGTCCCTTGAAAACCACAACTGAAGGATCCTACTCATAAGCCCACCTATCGTGTCTCGGCTATGCCACCCTAACCCCCCGAAACCCACACTCCGAGTCCCTGGCCGAAGATAAGATAGGTAGCTAGCTAGCTAGTTGGATACATACATAATACATACATACATACATACATACATACATACATACATACATACATACATATATCTGCAAACGTGACCCTTAAGCCCCAAACCCAAAACCCTAAGCCTTAAAATCTAAACCCTAAAACCTAAACCCTAGGCCCCGAGCCTCTAATTTGACCCTAAACCCTACACCCTGAGCCCTAAACCAAAAAGCCCGAACCCTAAGCCCTAAACCCTAGGCCCTAAACGCTAAACCCTCAAGGCCCTTAGCCCGACACCCAGTGGCCTGCCCCTGTCTCTCGTCGCCATCGTATCGGATGCGCAGAGACTCGTCGATCCTTACAGGGGCGTCGGAGACGGTTTAGGGTTTAGGGTTGGCTGTGCCCCTTGTAAGGTTTTGATAAGGGCTCTACTTTGTTTGGGGCTTATAGAGTTTTGTAACAAGGGTCCTGTCGGGCTTATTGTATCTGATTCCACGGCTGGCCAGGTGCCAACCTCAGTTGCCCGAAAAAGCTCTAACGCCACTCGGCTGAAGTACAACCCCTTCATCTTGGCAACAGGTAAACACTGATCTACTATCGGGGCCTAAACAATTACCAATACTATTTTTTTGGGGGGGCTCCTTACTATTATACTTATGGCATCAAATGGATCCCAAAACCCTGTTCTACTTATTTAGACCCCTATAGTACTAGTAGAACAGAAGGTTCAGGGTCTATGCGTCTCCCCGCAGTCTAAGTCATCCCTCAATAAAACCCTACGAGAGCATACGCCCTGGCCTCTACTTGGAGGTTCACCGGTTTAGGGTTTAGGGTTTAGTATGTATTGTAGTTATAAGTCGGGTTAGAAGTCCACTAATATGGGTTGCACTTATCCTAACCCTAAACCCTATGTAGGGGCCTTAGAAATTAGAATGGGGTTTTGCGGGCTCCTTATTATAATTATGGTATAATAAAAAAACCCAAACCCTATTCTAATTATTAAGGCCCCTGTAATACCCGAATTCATCCCCCAGGTATAACGACCCATCAACCTCCAAGTGAGACCTGAACCATGACGGAGCTGACCGCACCGGGGCGGCGCGTTGGGAACAATCCCCTCTGAACTGCAAGTGGGTTTTGGGTTTGGCGGTTTAGGGTTTAAGGTTTAGGGTTCGAGATTCTGAACCCAACTTAAACCCTAAACGCACAGCCTTAAACACCCAAATCGCCCGGACAGAAAAAATCATAAAATCATTGAGAATGTGTAGAGTCCCAGAAGACCACTTAAACATCAGTGGTTTGTGACTCACCCCTGAAACGTGCACTACTATCGAATTTACGATCCCTGTGTTTGTGCCTGGAGTTGTTGGGGGCTTGGTTTATGGTTTATGTAGTTGCGGAGGTCCCTGCGCACAAACAAGCTATCTCTGAAGTCATGGTCTGTTACATCAACCCCAAAAAAGTGAAAGGTGATCAGGTTACCTACTCCCCTACACCAAGGCTTTCTAAGGTGCAGTCTGCACAATATAATACTTGCTACTCCGGGTTGCTTCTGCGTCTGCTCTCCCACGCACTTAAGACTTTAATCTCGGACTTCGGGTTTCGCCTTCAACCTAAACCCTAAACCCTGAACCCCATGCCCTAAACCCTGAGCCCTAAATCCTGAAGCCTAAACCCCCGAACGCTGAACCCTTAACCCTGAACCCTGGCTCCTAGACTCCGAAACCCTCAACTAATCCTGAACCCTAGATCCGTTGCAAACCCCGAAAGGGACCTTAAGAATTAGAATCGGCTTCCTTTAAGGGCTCCTTTAACGGATTCTATAAGGGTTACCATTAAGGCTATTATAAGGGTATAGTTTGTAGAGCGTTAAGAATTAGAATAGGGTTTGGGGGATAAAACTGTAGTTTTCATAAGGACCCCCCCCCCCCCCAAAAAAAAAAAAAAAAAATATGTAATCCTTAAGGCTCCTACACTAACCCTTCGTCGAAAACCTTACGTCAAGGCTCTTGGACCACTGCGCCTGTCCGGAGACACAGTTGGGATGCTTGTAGAAGTCTCCGTCCTGCTAGGAGGGTTTAGGGTTTAGGGTTTGAGGTTGAGTTTAGGGTTTTTCTGGCATTGTGGTCTCCGTCCTGCCACGATGCAAAGGCGGGTTAACAATGTGCAAGGAGCAAGGGCAATGTGCAGGCCCTCACCGCCACGTCCCACACAAGAGAAGCATAAGGAAGCCCAGTCTGTGAACGGTGGGAACGCCGGGGGTTAAGGGTTTGGGGTAAAGCGGCAACATCCTCCAGCGTTGTCATCAACCCCAAACCCTAAACCCGCCTGACAAGTGACAGAGAACCTTGGCACTCTTGGTAATGATGGCACGTAAACCTTATCGAGTGAAGGGAATCTCATATCCCCACCCCAACCTTAAACCCTCCCGAGAGCTTATCAAGCGGGAGTGGGACACAAGAAAACCCGCCCGAATACCCAAACCCCCCAAACCCTAAACCCCCCAAACCCTAAACCCTAAACCCTAAACTAAATCCCCCCAAAACCCCAAACAACAGCTCTCCGTCCTGGGCATCGTTGCAGAGCCCACGCAAGCGGACGCAAGCTGGGCCTGGCGAAGACGGCAAAAAAAAAATAGGGGGTTCCTTTAAAGGGTACTATAGGGATCCTAGGCTTCCTTTAAAGGGTTCTTTAGGGTTTAGAGGGTTTAGGGTTTAGGGGGTTAGGGTTGAGGGTTTCGGGTTCAAGGTTTAGGGCGCAGGGTTTAGGTTCTAATGTAGGGGCCAAAATACTATAAAATGGGGCCGAAAGTCATTACGGCCCCTGTATTTTTTGTAGGGTTTCAATCATTTAGTGCCGAGAGCTCAAGGTGCGAAGTTGTTACCGGTCGAGTGTTGGTCTTGATAGAATGATAATCAGGAACACCCCCCCTCAAAAAAAAAATATGGTTGAAAATATAAATCCTGCAATACCCAGAATAAGTAATATACCATGATTCCCATAGCTTAAGATCCTTGAAGTAACGCAGGATTTATATCATCATCAGCAGTATAGGTAATTATACTTAGTTAGGACCCTATATTGTGGGGGCAACCCTAAACCCTAAACCCTAAACCCTAAACCCTAAACCCTAAACCCTATGGGGGTCCTAAGGTTCCCTTATGGGGATTTATAGGGATCCACAGAGGGTTCTATAACACGATTTAGGGCTTGGGGTTGAGGGTTTAACAAACCCTAAACCCATAAGGGCTGACGGTTTGGGAATCAAGGGCTGGGGTGTTTCCCTAAACCCTGAACCCTAAACCCTAAACCCTAGGTTTAGGGGTTTAGGGTTTCGGGGTTTGGGGGTTTGGGGCTTAAGCTTTAGGGTAGAAGGGTTCAGGTTGAGAGCTTACGGGCTTAGGGCTTCAGGGTTTGAGGCTGACTCGGCGTTTCAGGGTTTAAGGTATACCTTAAGTTCTTATTATCAACCCTAATATGGGATTTATAGGGACCCTACAAAAAAGTAGGTTTTGGGTTCTTAAGGTAGGGTTTAAGGGCTTACGGCTTCAGGGTTTGAGGTTTCAGGGTGGAGGATTTAAGATTTCGGGGCCAGGGGTTTACGGGTTTAGGGTTTAGGGCTTAAGGGTCTAAGGCCAGTTTGAGGCTTTGGGGTTTAAAGGCTTAAGGGTTTAGAGGTTGAGAGGTTTAGAGGTTTAGGGGTTTAGGGTTGCTGGTTGAAGTTATCGGGAGTCGGAGTTGGAGTATGTATAGGGTTTAGGCTTTCTAAGCTGAAACAACGGCGCTACAAGAATGTGCGTGTAGTTCCATACAGGCTTTAGATTCAGATGGATTTGAAGTATCAGGCTTGAGATTTAAGGGCTCTGAGTGGGTTTGGGGATCTACTTGGAGGCTAGTATGGGTTGTAACCATAGTTGCCCCACTTATGACTGTCCATGCATGTCTAAGTAGGAGTGAAATCTAGTTTGGTGGAACGGAGCTTCTCCTGCGTGGGTTGTCGGGGCAAAGGCCCCCGCACAGAGGCCGACCGGGCCAAAAAGGCAGTGGAACCAGTGGTTGCTCTAGGTGGTCCTGAGTTGTCGCTTCGCCGCAGCCATGTCGTCGCTTCGCGAAGGGTTTAGGGTTTAGGGTTTAGGGTTTAGCCGGGAAGAGCGCCGGCAAGAGCTGGCGTCGTTCACATTTCCGCAGCTCGCCCCGCCTCACTTTCCTCTTCGGCCGCTTCCTCGGCGGCCCGGTGCTCCTGCAAGCCGGGTGAATTGCCCGGCAAGCTGCGGTCCTCCACCACAATCGCGAGCTGTACGGTTTAGGGTTTAGGGCTTAGGGTTCAGGGTTTAGGGTTTATAGGGTTTGTAGGGTTTATAGGGTTTGTAGGGTTTATAGGGTTTATAGGGTTTATAGGGTTTATAGGGTTTGTAGGGCTTGTAGGGTGTATAGGGTTTAGGGTTTAGGGTTTAGGGTTTAGGGTTTAGGGTTTAGGGTTTAGGATTTAGGGTTTAGGGTTTAGGGTATGGGTAGTTAAGGGACCCTCATTTAGAGAACTATCCATAAGGGTTTAGGGTTTTAGGGTTTTAGGGTTTAGGGTTTAGGGTTTAGGGTTTAGGGTTAAGGGTTTAGGGTCTATACTTGGAGGTTCATGGGTAGTTAAAAGTAGGGTTATAAGTCCCCCAATATGGGTTGTAATTATAGCTACCCTACTTCTAACCCCACTTATAACTACCCATGAACCTCCAAGCAGGATTTTGGGACTGCTGCTTTTGCCTGCAACCCGTATTCTGGGGGCCTTAATAATGTAAACCCTCAACCCCCTAAAAACCCTAAACCCCCCTAGACCCTAAAACCGCCCCTTCCCCGGCAAGGCCCGTTCACCTTCGGGCATCACTTGGAAGACCCGGGGACCTAGCGTAACCTTTCGCTGACTTCGGCTATGTGAGCCTAAGGATCCAAAAACCTACCGTTTTAGGGTTTGGGGTTTTAGGGTTTGGGGTTTTGGGTCTAGGGTTTAGGGTTTTGGGTTTTCTACCCTCTAACTAAGGGGTCATAGCCATAGCCTACTATTTTGTAGGGTTTGGGGTCACAGGAAGTAGATATACTGGCTGCTTATGACATTGCTTGCAGTAGGATAAAACAGCGTCGGCATGACTACCCTGCACCCCAAGCCCTAAACCCTCAACCACAGACCCTAAACCCTCTGAACCCCACACCCTAAACCCAAACACTGAACAGTCGCCTGCGTTGTCGCCGCAAAAGTTCTGGGTCGTCACTTGGCCGTCAGCTACTTGGAACCTGCTTTCGTGGTTTTGTTTTGCGGGTTGCGGTTCAGGATTGCAAACCGGCATCCTACGTGGTGAACCAACCCTCTTCTGACATCGATTCAAGCCTATCTTGTCTTTCAGGTGCGTGGGCTTAAGCCTATACTCCATGAAATCGGAGCAAACTGTCCAATGAGCGAAAGCCAACCATGACCTGGCAACGATGTAGATCCCCAAACCCCCAAACCCGAAAGCCCTAAACCCTAAACCCTACACCCCTAACCCCTAGTTATGGTGAAGCCCAGCGGCACGCCGGAGGGTGCAGATGCCGTCGCCACCGCAAGCTCGTTTTGCATGGTCTGCAGTCGGTCCATATCGAAGAGCTCCTGCTGCTCTTAACCCTAAACCCTAAACCCTAAGCCCTAAACCCTTAACCCTGGCTCGAAGACCGGAGACTGCCAAAACCCTGTATTATGAAGAAATTCTTGAGTGCGTTATCAGATGGTTTAGGGTTGAGGGCTTTGAAGTGACCGTATCATAATAATGCACCGTTAGTTCTTAGTCTGCTATCATTAGATCATTAGAAGAAAACAGACAAGCTTACACCATTCCTTCGCAAATAGACAAAAACATACCCATTTGCGCGACACAGCATCATCCCACTGAGTTTGGGGTTTGGGTTTCGGGCTGACGTGGGGATATGAGGGCAGGTCTCTAACTGAAGGTCCTTTTAAGCTCCTTTTTTATGACAACGGTGCCGTACTCTATTTGGGACCCAAGAAGCCACCCTAATTCAGAGAACCCTCATGGTCCCTGAGAAGTTGTATCAAGTAGATTTCTAAGTCTCCTGATCAGAAACAAGTGCCTTGACCCCCCCGAACCTAAACCCTTGAAGGCCCTAAACCCTAAACCCTAAACCCTAAACTTTAAACCCATAAAGGACCCGTCGAGGAGCCCCTAAAGGACTCCATAGCCCGAATCGCCAACGAAGCCTTTGCCCTAAGGACTGTAGGAGGGACCCCTAATAGGGACCCTTGATCCCATTACCTTAAATAACCATTGTATAGTCCTTATATACCCCTTATATAGCCAGGTAGTCTCCATATTAACCCCAATAACCTACAAGGGTCCCTATTCAGGGTCCCTCCTAAAGCCCTTAGATTTGCAGCAGAGAGGCCTGGAAGCAGCCCAGTGTGCAGGTGCCCGGGTTTGCCATCTGGAGCTTTAGGGTTTCAGGGTTTAGGGTTTAGGGTTTAGTTTTAGGGTTTAGGGTTTAGCAGACGCTGTCCACTTCACCGACATGTTGAGGGCTTCATGTTAGGCTCTATGGGGTCTAGGGTTTAGGGTTTAAGGCTTAGGGCCAGTTTAGGGTTTAGAGTTGGCTAACATAGGGGCCTCAAGAACCAGAGCGGGGCTCCGTGGTCAGGGTTCCTTTAAGGGTTGCATCGGGCGTAGGGTTTAGGGTTTTTAGGACTCCTTTAAAGGGATTCATAGGGCTTAGGGTTTTTAGGGTTCCTGTAAACGGATTCACAGGGTTCCTTTGAGGGTTGTATAGGGCGTTAAGGTGCATGATTTGAACAGGGTTTTGGAGCATGCGGCGGCTGATTGGGCGAAGGATTGTGAGCGTGGCCTGTTGGGGTTTGCGGTCGAGAAGAGACTGTTTGGGTTTAAAGTCGTAAGGGTTCGAATTTAATTTAGGACTTATGGTCTCTTGGCTTAAGCTTGGGTTAAATGTGTTTTAATGGCTCGAACTTAGGATTTGGGGTTTGTTGGCTTAAGGTGTCGGGTTCTGAGCACAGGATTCATTTCAGGGCATTTGGGCTTGATGATCACAGCACTGAGGGCTCCACATATTGCTCGAAGAGTGTGATGTTCGACGGATCCTTGCATATAGCGCAATTCGGCAATTGAGACTATACCCCTCAATCCTAACACCCTGAACCCCAAGCTCTAAGCCCTAAAACCCCTAAAATCTTAAACCCTGAACCCAAAGCTCTAAACCCTAAACCGTAAACCCTAAACCCTAAACCCAGAACCCTAAACCCTAAACCCAAAGCCCTAGACCCTAAGCCCTAAGCCCTAAACCCTAAATCGAAACCCAAAGCCCTAGACCCTAAGTCCTACGCCCTATAAACCCTAAAGCCTAAAGCCTAAGCCCAGGACCCTCCGTGATTTAGGTAAGTATCTTCCTTGATTTAAGTAGTGGGTTTTGGAGTCCCTGTGTATATTAGCCTATGCTTCCAGGAACCTTATTATTGGGTCCTTGAGGGGTCTAGGGCCCTAACTATAAGGTCCCTGGAAGCATAGGGTTACAGTGTGATGAAGGCTGGACTGTAGCAGAAGACTTGGATTCGTTCGGTATTCAGACCTCTGCGGGGTTCAGTCCTTAGGGTTTTAGGGTTTAGGGTTTAGGGTGTTAAGGTTTAGGGTTGAGGGTGGTCATCAGTTAGGGTTTTACAGCTTGCAACCCATATTAGGGGACCTATAGCTTATAACCCTACTAATAACTGGTAACTACCCATGGGTTCCAACGGAAAGGCCAACTGCTCTACCTCTGGGCCCCCGGTTTAAAGCTAGTTCTTTTTTGCTTGCAAGTCACATGGTCCGCCGTCTCTACATGATGGTGAAATTCACAGGCTTTCGGTTTGTGTTGCATTAGTCACCCGGACAACAAATTCTCAAACAAAGCCCAGGATGCCTGAGGCGCGTTCCAGACCAGACAAGCATCGGGCCAAACAACTGCATTTATCGGATGCGCCTTCTCTTGAACCCATGAACGTTAGGCACATTCGCGTCGACAGGTCCGTCCCGCCACGTACCACTGTCACGAATTGATGATGTATCGTGTCACCGAAAATTATCTGAGCTTCTTGCGCTGCCCACGCCCAGAAGATGGGCCAGGCAGCGTGCAGCTGCCACAGCCACGCCTGAGCCTGGGCATGCAGTGGAGAACCGGGCGTCGGCGCAGGTGCTGCATCCAGTGCTAGAACAGCGGAGACAAAGTTGGCGATGATGCCGCGTCCGCTCTTGCCACTGAATTTGGAAATCGGATCCATTGCAAGCGAGTTGCAGTTCGCACTCTCGGTCTTACTGGCGAACTCTGACGACTTACGATCACGATAAATAATGACGACACGTCCCAGTCGCAGCACTGGCTGCCCGAACCCTAAGCCCAAAACCCCTTTAAACTCCCTAAGCCTTCAACCCAAAACCTTCCTAAACTCCCGAAGCCTTAAACCCCAAACCCTGAACCCAAAACGCCCTGACTCGGAAGTGATGTTCCGAAGCACCGAAACTCGGAGTCCCGAACCTCGAATAAAAAACTTCCTGATTCATGCTGGACCTGTATAGGGGTTTAGGGGTTAGGGTTTCGGGTTTCGGGTTTTGGCCGTGAAAAAAACATTGAAAACCCACAAAATCCAAAAGCCCAAACCAACTAACCCCGGAACACCCTTTGGCCCTAACACTTACAGGAACGCCTACAACTCGCTCTGAACTCAACCCTTGAAAAAACCCCAAACCCTGAACCATAAACACATCGTTACAAGGAACCCTTTAAACAAGTCCTTCAAGGAACCCTTTACACAGCCTTTAAACGTACAGGAACCCTAAACAAAAATCATTAAAGGAACCAAAAAAAAGACGCCATGAAAGGCTCCTGTAAGGGAGCTGTAGGGGTTAAGGAGCTCCTTAAGGGATCCAGAGGTGGTTCCCTGGAAGCCTTACAGAAACCCTGAGCCGGGAGGCTGCTTCGTATGCCAGCGCTTGGGGACTGCGAACCTGGGTAGGTTTAGGGTACCCTGAACCCTAAACCCTAAACCCTAAACCCTAAACATATAGGGTTTAGGTGTCCAGGGCCGAAGGGTTGGGGGCCTTAGGGTTTGGGTTTAGGCCCTTGGGGTTAGGGAAGGGCTTTAGGATTTAGGGCCTTAGGGTAGTAGGTTTCGGGTTTAGGGCAAGATGGGCTTTAGGGTGTAGTGCCTTAGTAGAACATAGGCATAGGGTTTAATGGTTTAGGGTTAGACCCCTAAACTCTCAACTCTAAACCCTGAACCCTAAACCTGGGTTTAGGCCGACACATGGGGGCCCTGCGGTGGTTATAGTGTTTCTTTACTAGGATTTAGCAAGGCTGTATGAGGTTTATATGGGGGTCTTAAGGGGAGCCTTGACAATAATTTGGCAGGGTTTCAGGATGCCTCTGGGCTTAAGGCTTTACATAGCTAGGAGATGATATGCTTTCTGTCGAAATTGCAGAAAGCTTCTGTTGTGGGTTTAGGGTTTAGGGTCCATGGCAATGGCAAGTGTGAGAATCGCTACTCTCGTTGCAGCTGCCTCCTGCAGATCTACGCACCCAACCACGTGCGGACACAGCCCGGGTGACTGGGTGGACGTTGCATACACTTCGGGCACCACAAGTTACGGATACGTAATATAGGCGCCTTCATAATTCGAATAGGGTTTTGGGGTGCATTATACTACCTTTATTTTTGAGGAACCCCTAAAACCCTAAACCCAAAACCCGAAACCCCCTGAACCCCCAAACCACCAAAATAGTATAGGTGATTATGAAGGCCCCTAATATGTAACCACTAAGAGGGACCCCTGGGCTCCCTTGAACTGGGGGCAGCGTGCCGAGCAGGATTCGCCAACGCTGCTTTCAAGACGGAGATGTTCGCTTTGGCTCGGAGAACTCTTTGGGTTTAGGGTTGAGGGTTGAGGGTTGAGGGTTTAGGGTTTGGGGCTTAGTTTAGGGGCATACAGGTTAGCTATGAATAATGGGAAGTGCCGTTTTAGTATAGGCTCTGGGGGTAAAGGCGCCTCATTGTTTACATCTGGCTGCGAGAGCGTCTTGAACTCGTCCTCGTCGTCATCCTCCAAAACGGCGTGACACAAGCAAAAAAGCTTGTCCGCCCACGAGCCCCTCTCGATGCTGTCACGCCGCTCATCAAGCGCTGTCATGAAACGGTCCGCCAGCTCCCGCAGTTCATCTGCGGCCCATTCCACCCTCTGGTAGGTGGTCGCCAAAACCGCAACTTTCTGTGCCTCCTGAAATGTGCAAGGGCGGACATTGCCTGCAACCTGGCTCCGAATCACCAGCCCGTCCGGTTTCGCGTTTAGGGTTTAGGGGTTTAGGGTTTAGGATTTAGGGGTTTAAGGGTTTAGGGTTCGGTCCTAATTTAAAACCCGAAACTCGGAACCCTAACCTTCCCTCAATCCTCGATTTGTGCCCCTGAACCCGGAGACCCCTACAATGGCAGAAGCGCTGGCAAGGATACGAAAGTCCATGCCGACGGAAGAAACGGTGCTGGAGGTACCTTTCCAGCGCTTCCTTACACCCTTAAGAAACGACGAACCCTAAACTCCTAGACCAAAAACCCCTGAGAAATGAACCCTAAACCCTAAGCCCCTGAGAAATGAACCCTAAACCCCTGAGAAATGAACCCTAGACCCTAAAGCCCTGAGAGATGAACCCTAGACCCTAAACCCCTGAGAAATGAACCCTAAACCGTAAACCCCTGAGAAATGAACCCTAAACCCTAAACCCCTGAGAAATGAACCCTAAACCCAGAACCCTACAACCCTCAAAGAACCCGAAAACCAAAGTAGAACTGCAGTAAACCCTAAACCCTAAACCCTAAACCCTAAACCCTAAACCCTAAACCCTAAACCCTAAACCGAAGCCCCTCCCGGCGGCCCAGGCACGAACTCCAGGAAGGTGAACCTTTGTAGGGGTTAGGTCTA